>OMLC01047420.1:2477-20969 GCA_900302585.1 Regalecus glesne | reverse complement strand
ATACACATATCCATCCATCGTCAACTGCTGATATATATATATATATAAACACACACACACACACACACACACACACACACAAACACACACATACACATATTTATTTATATATTTATTTTTATATTCATATTTATTTTTCCCCCATAGCCGCAGCTCGGTGTATGTTGTCGAGCATGCAAGAGTCCATCTGTGCCATTGTGAGTATGCATGTGTTTCCTTGTATGCCTACAATGACAAAGTAGCTCAATCAAATTTGAAGATATGCAATAGTCCTCCAAGTTGTCATTAAACACATGTCAATATTACCAAGAGATAAATATGTACCACTTCCATGTTGAAATACGTGTATAAATAAGTTCATCTTCTAATCAAACTAATGTAAACTGCTAAAATGATCGGTATAAACTGAAGGTATTCTTACCAGTACATGAAAAAACAATGTACTTAAACGAAATACTAATTATTACCTTGCATCCCTTTGAGCAACTCAATACGTTTGTTTCTCAATGTGCTCATCTCCGTAGTCACCTGCAAAATGATAAATTATCATCACAAATCACTCAAGAGAAAGAAAAAAATAAATTGTTTTTGCCTCAAAAGCAAGTATGACCAAATCTATTTGAGCTCCCCTGGAATCTGAATCTGAGTTTCCAGTCAAAGACATGACCACTGAATATATCGGAATAAATTTCCTCTCAACTTGTAATGAATGACTATCATTACCCTGTAAATATCTGTAACACACAAAAAGGAGACGAGGAAGCGAGAAAGAAAGGGAATGGTAGCAGCAGAAGGGAGGAACAATGAAATAATTACTGAAAGTGGGTAGAAGGAGGGAAGGTAGATGGGAAGGGAGCATCCTACCTGCTGTTTCACCACCAGGAGACGTTGCACCTCTACGTAGGCAGACTCCAGGGCAGCCCTGGCTTGGATCAGACTGCTGTCCACAGTCTGCAGGTTACGACTCAGCTCCTCCTCCCTCAGAGAAACAGTCAGGAGCTGATCCACCTGGAGCTTCGCTGTGAACAACCCCAAAACCACACATGCAAAGTCACTGACTGGGCTAAGACACCAAAATCAGAGCATCTCTCAGATCCTTTGTGATGTTGCGATCACCTTGTACGAGCTGCACTATAGTTAGTAATTAATTTGGCAGCAGCGGGTAATGCCATGAGAGGAACCTAGAAATTTAACATCATCTATTTTAGATCATATCAATCCTTTTTTATTCCTTTTTCTATGAAGATGAGCCTTTGCTAGAGTAGTGATTTACTAACTTTTATTTTCATCTTTAATACTCTATCATCCACTGGAATGCATTCTAATCTATTTTATCATGTGTTGAAAGCCAAACTGTACTTAATATCAATACCACTTATACTATCTAAAGTCATCAAAAAGAACTGTAGTCTTGTACCATTTATAAATGCAAAAAAAAAAAGTTCCCAAGATGACAATTAAAAACCAGCGATGCAATTACTTTTATTTTAATACCAACCTCTTTTGGATTTGATTTTTCTTCTTTTGCTCTTTCTTTCCAAGCTAGTAGGCCCTGGGCTTGGAATATCCTATGAGAATATAAAAACACAAGTAGTCAGTACAACAATGTCGTATTGTGTTTGTATTTTTGCATGTAATTTCCCCCTGTGGGACTAATAAAGGAATATCTTAACTCATCTTATGTTGGTATGGGTTTGAACACATATTGTTCAAACCCATACAAACATGCAAAAATAATACACCCAGTGCAGGCAGGGTGGAATGGGTGGAGAAGAGTGTCAGGGGTGATTTGTGACAGGAAGGTACCAGGAAAAGCATTTCCAAGATGGCGGTGAGACCAGCTATGTTGTATGTTTAGGAGACAAATAGCACTAACAAAAAGGCTGGAGGTGTAGCTGGAGATGGATGAGTTGAAGATGTAAAGATTTTCATTGGGAGTGACAAAGAAGGATAGAATTAGGAACAAGTATATTAGAGGAATAACATATGGTTTGGAGACAAAGCAAGAGACCAGAATGAGATGGTTTGGATCTATGCAGAGGAGAGATGCTACGTATATTGGTATATGCTGAATATAGACCTGCCAGGCAAGAGTAAAAGAAGACCGAACAAGTGTATGGGTGTGGTGGGGGAAGACATGCAGGTGGCTGGTATGACAGAGAAAGATGGAGAAGACAGGAAGAAATGTAGATGGATGATCTCCTGTGATGACCCCAATTGGAGCAGCCAAAGATAGTATTAGTGTGGCTTTGAACACACTCATAATAGTCAAAGCAGTATGTTCACAGTGACTCCTGCATTTCCTTATATCAACCAACAGTTCCTAGATCCAAATAATTTTCTAACATTCCACTAGACCACCATAGACTCTGAAACTCACCCCAGCTGCTCTCCGCTTCTTCCCTGTCCCTTGGGCATCGCACAGCTCTGTCCCAGAACTGCTGTCCCCTAGCACAGAATCAAGACGCTGCAGGTCCTTCACAGTCCCACTTGGTGGTCCCTCCATTGGCTGCTGGCTGTCTGCCTTCGTAAGTGCTAATGTGGGGCTGGGAGAGGATGAAGACTCCTGCTGCAGCTCTGAGCTGCTATGTGCACTAGGCTGGCCAAATTCCACACTGTCTGGGTTCTTCCTAGAAGTCTGGCAGACGAACATGGAGTCACTGGAGGCAGAGCGGTCAGGGGCCAGGCTGCTTTCTGATAAGCAACGTTTGCGGGGTGCCACTGGAGTGGGGTTGTCTGTCAGCAACTCCCATTGGAGGCCCTCCAGAAGGTGGATGTCATCCTCCTCCTGGCTCTGCTCTTCCTGGTCACATGACACCATCTCAATACCAAACCTGTAGGATTATGGGATGTAGCAGGACTGTTCATTATTATAATTACACACAGATACACAGCATTACTACAAGCTGAAAGGCTCACCGTATTGACCCCTGAATGAGTAAACCCAACACTTAAATGTACATTTTCTCAACCGTGAATAGCAGAACCATGAACTTGCAGCCTAAAGGCAACATATCTGAATCTCAAAATCACACCGTCAACCCAGATATTACGCCGAACTTCAAAGGTGAGAGTATATTTTGTCAAAGTTGGAGTAACTTCATGTATTGTTCACCTTCACCTTTTCGAAACAATGGTTTTGCTAGCTCCTCTTTTTTTATGTCACACGCAATCTATCTTAATTTGTTGGCATTTACATTTTTACTATTTTATTCTGAAATTCAACCACTTATACAAGTGAGCCAAATTCTGCGTTCTCCATGGTCTTACCTGGGCATGCCTTTTCCTTGCTCCTGCTTCTTCCTGACTTCCTGGTACACCTGCTCCCAGTTCACACTGCGCCATGACCCTGAAGAGCTGATCAGCTGCCGTACAGTTGGTTTGAGCCCTGATTCCTTCTCTGCCTCACCCCGCCGAGACTCACTCAGGTTCCGGACCCGCCTGGCAATGTTTAGGTTGGGCTCCCGGCTGCCCGTTTTGGCTTTGGAGCTCATGTGCTTGCTGAGGTCACGCTCCAGAACAGGGGGCAGACCAAATTTGGAAAAGCTTGATGCAGTGGCTCCTGAGGCAGTCTGCATTTCACTACTGCCCGAGACATCACTCTCTGAGGCCTGCCCCATTTCCATGGCCTCAGTGGCCAACAAGCCACTTCCTTCCTTCTCTCTTTTACTTCCATCCTTCCCATCTTCCCTAGTAGAACTCATGGGCATCACGCTTTCCATAGTGGATGTACTGACTTGTACTGACTGCAGAGACTGGCTGCTGTCTGGAGAGGGCAGCACAGGCCTCATTCTATCCTCTCCACAGGAAAAAAGCTTGATTGATTCAGAAAGAGATTTGGTTTCTTCCGGTCTGCAATTGTTTTCTTTGTTTGCTCCGACCCCGGTCTCTTTGTATTCGTTTTGCTGCTCCTCTGCAATATGAAGCGTCATCCTGTTGTCAATGGAGATATCTACTGAGACCTTTTTCTCTAACACAGTCTCTTTGGCTTTCTTCAGCATTTCTGAGAGCTGCTGTTCCTGCCTTGACTGCAGTGGCCCAATGGGTGAAAACTTAGAACTGAATCCACTTGGCTTTGTTGTTGTCTTGGATTGTTGATGGCCTTGACTGGAGGGCTTACAGACCTGGGTTTTGACACCAGACAGTGATAACTTTCGATCTCTGAGATCCATGGTTTTTTCTGCTATCTGCTTTGATGGACCAGGTAAAGAGGCTGCAAGGGTGTCCCCTTGAGCATTGCTGGTTCTGCTACTGCCATTGTCCTGCTGCCTTCCATAATTGGACTTCTTTTTTTTCCCATCACCACTTTCCTCATCACAGTTTGGCGGTCTTACTTTTTGTTTATGCTCGAGCTGCTTGTTGATGGTACTGGTATCTGGCGCCTTTTCATGTTCCTGAGGTGTGGGGATCTTAGGACGCTTCTCCAAGGGGCTGGGGTGGGATTCCTTTTGGGGTAGCGAGTCAAAGGGTTTGGCAGGTCGATAAGGTGACCAACGACAAGCTTTATCCAGCTTTGGATTGCTACCATAGGTCTTGGGGCTTGGGCCACTGTTGCGGTCACATTCTGCATTTTGTCTCACCCTATTTTGATGCCCATCAGATCGATCTCCCTGCCCACTGCTTTGATTATGAACAGGGTGAGCAAAAAACCTAGGTGGAGGAGGGTAGTTGGGGACAGACCCAAAAAAACTAGGGGACCCACTCTGCTGCTGCTGGTAATGGGGGATGTTGTTCCGGCCATAGAGACCATGTGCACTGCCTCCATTGCTCAACCAAGGAAGTCGACCTCTCTGATTACCAGAGAAAGCTCCCTGGTCCCACTGTCTGTTGCCCCAACCCTCCTGGTTCTGGAAACTCCCACCACCCCACTCTCCAGACCAACAGTTTCGGAAGTCCGGAGGTTGCTGAGCGTGCCACGTTGCACTCTTTCCCTGGTTCCTGTGCTGCCATGGTCTTGAGTCTGTCGGAACACCACCTGATGCTCTGCTGCCAAAGAGCTGGTTCCCAGTCCAAGCTCCCTGCCGAGTAGGTCCATGGTGCCTCTTTTGCCAGGCATAGTCCTGCTGGAAACGCTCCTTGGCTTCTTTTAGCCGCTGCTGGAACTCCTGCTGCCTCAGTCGCTCTGCCTCCTCTTTGGCTCGCTTGGTGGCAGCAGCCTCCTCCTCTTTTCTAGAACCAAAAAAACAGTGATAAAATTATAGTAACAAAGCATAAGAAAAATGTGTTATATTTAATATCTTATCTGTGACTAACCAAACAAATCACTTTTCTTCTACATGAGAACGTCTTTGGCCATTAATTAAGAGTACAAAAAGGAGTTCAAGGATAATGTCAAAAGTGAAAGGTCAAAGCCATAATGTACACGTGTATGGCAAAATGAAAAACTACCCATTTAAAAAAAAAAACATTTTTGTTCTGATGAATGTTAAAACGTCTTCCTGTTTTTTAAATCTATATTCAGATGACCTGATCCAAACTACTTTGACTACCTGTTTCCAATTCAACAAAGCTACAGTTGGCTATTTTGGGGTTAAGAGAAGGTGCTCAAAAACAAATATTAGAGTTGCTGCATTGAATTGTTTATTTTAAACTGAATAATGTCCCTGGCAGATATCAAGCCTTGGGTTGTGCTGTGACCAGAGATGGTCACCTCATGGGGTCTATGAGGTGGAGAGAAGCTCCAGCATGTGATGGCTTGACAGCTGTCTGCCAGCTTTAGCCTCTGACAGTGCCAACATCTGATCACACCTTCCCAAGTGTTCCAGCTGGACCACCCTCTTGGGTTACTGGATGTTGAAGTAGGCGGTTTTTTGTGTGTCAAGTCGATCATGTGCACAAGAGGAACGTAGAATACGTCCTGATATCTCACCACAGCGCTCTGTTATAATATCATTCACCAGAGGTCATTTGACTTAACATTAAATTAGGAGCAAAACAGAGGCCTGGCAAAAAGTGGACAACTGTAATATCTCATTAGGAATTAGAATATGTCCAAAAAGATTTTACATTTGTGTAGTTTATCCCTCGACAACTTAGCACAAGTTAAGGAACTCCATCTTCTTGAAGCAATGCATTTCATACTGGAGGGCAGAGTGGACTGATAACTTGAAGAGGCATGTGTAAGAACTTAGACTGTGTGATTCAAGCTTTTTATAGGCTGCAGGCCTGACATATGACTCCAACCTCTCGACTAAAATGGGACCTTTGAGCACTGCAGAGCAGTATGTAGCTATACTTAGTTCAGGGACGCATTGATAGCCAATGGGGTTTTCAGAGCATGTTCATTGACAATCAGGTAATAAAGTTAAATAAACGAGATTAGGTTAGAGAAAAGTAGTACAAGAACCACTGTACCATCTATTCTAAATTATGGTTCCTTCATTTCAAGATATTTTGTTGTTGTAGAGAATCCCTGAACCACAAATCAAATTGCCTGCTGAGGGAAGTCATCTGCTGCGTTCCTACTGAGAAAATGCTAAGTATTAATATTGCATTTTTCCGTTGCACGCAAAGTTTCTACCGTTTTTCACAATATGACTCAATACATTTACTCCCACATAGCCCATAGTTTATATCCTCATTTAATAAAATCATAATTTGCTTACTTGACACACCTTATAGACTCACTTAGTTACATACATGACAGATCTGTAATCTACACTTGGCCATAACAAATACCAGACAATATAAAAAGAAAAACATCTTTTCAAGCTTATTAATGACTACCAATGAATAATGACCACCTGGATTATTAAGCTTGAAAGGATGTTTTTTTCTTTGCCTAAAACTATGTTCGAGTACCCCAATTTACATCTCTGTCCCTTACCAGGGATTTAAGTAGCTCACATTCTTGACTCAGCTGAAGATGACATTCAGATTAATGTTGAAACGACCTGCTGTTTTTTCAAGCCTTCATTCAGATGACCTGGTTCAACCTATTTTGACCAGACAATATTATTTTATTCTAATCTGACAGCAAAGGCTTTTATTTCCCACAGCCCATGGAAAAGAGAGGAAAGCCGCTTTTCGTGGGTCATTGTATTTCCACTATGAAATGTGTCTTCTGCATTTAGCCCATCCAACTGTATAGGAACAGTGAAGGGTCCAGTGTCTTGCTCAAGAACACTTTTACAGTTTCTGAAGGAGCCAGGGATAAAACCAGCAAACTTCCAATTACCAAACAACCCGCTCAAAGTACTCAGGTGTTGAATTCATTTCCCAACATGTCTTTCAAGTCTTACCGGATCAGTTCCTTTCTCTTCTCTATCAAGTCCACTAACGCTTGGTCAAAATAGTCTTCATCTCGGTCGTTCCTTGTGCTCTTCCGTTCTGCGACCACTGCATTCTGCTTGTGCAGGGCACTGGAGATATGGCTGGCGTAATCAGTCAGGCTCAGCACCGTTACCTGGCACACCTTGCATTCATGTCCACAGTCCCTGGGGAGGAAAGGAGAGAGCGGGCGTTCAACAGTTCCTTCAGGCATGGTTCGGGTCTTATTCTGTTTTTTTCTGCCTGCAGAGCCTCATCCAAAGAATCCAGGCTCTACTTTCTGGTGCTAAAAAGTCAAAATTAAGTAAGGAAAGGAGATTACTCGACAATCCTTTAAAATTTACTCAAAAAAAAGACTATTTTTCAACTCTGCGCAGATCAGGAGGTAAACTAACTTGTGATTTTCTCGTTTTACAAAAAAAGAAAGATTAAAAAAGGTAAAAATGTATGCTTCCTGATCTTTTCTTTTGGCTCTTCAGCGGACCATAGGAGGCAGGGCGAGGGCAGGAGGTGCAACCAGGCAGTACCCAGGCTGCATGCTATTCTAGCTGTTTTTGTCGAGCCTCAACGACCAGCCACACACACAGCAAAGCGCTGGGAATGTGCAGAGGGGGAGACGGGCGCATCCTCTGCCTCCTACGCTATCATGTTGGTGTCCGCTGTGCTCTGCGACTCTATAGATGGCTATGTCTGTTTTTCACCTCACACTCTGCCTGGAGAGCAAAGACCCAGCCCCCATTCATGGCCAGGGTGTGTTATTAGGGCATTTCCCCCCATGAGCTGAAGATCCTGTTGACCAATCCCAAGGCCTATGTAACTGGAGCGCCGTGCAGCTGAACATAATCCCCCACTTTGAGACCTTTCCCAAGTATGCCATACTGTGGTTCTGAATAGGACAGTGATCTCGCTGGCTGGAGTACAAAATTCTTTTTCAGAAGTGTGTCATGGCACAACGCCACTTTCTAACATCTCACGCAGTTGCCAAACTTATCACATTTACATTCACTCATTTATTCAAAACAATTTACGAGGGTTGCAATTAGCATTCAAATTTGATTGTTACCAACTTCCTCATACTGTGCTATATGATGGCAATATGCTTATCAAGAACAAAAGTAATCATATGCACATCAAAATGAGTGTGATAAGCGTAGATACACCTTAAGAGCATCCAGAGGTGTGTGTGTGGGGGGTGCAAGTAGAAGAAAGTTCAAAAGAAGATACCAGCATATCCCATATCTTTCTGTAATGCAGCCTCCCAGCCAAAGAATTTCACAAGAGGGTACTTTTACAACTAGAATAAGAATAACATCTTGAATCACTGGTAACAGTATTTAAGCATGGATGTGATAGTGATGGCTGGCACCAATACATTAATAATACAGCTGGGTTTGGCTATGGTCTGATTTTTTTCTCAGGTATAATGGAGGAAGTAATTAATCCAACACATAACACTGAGATAGTGATGCTTTTCTGAATTCACTCTGGTTAGTTTCTAACTTTCCTTAAACATATTTGCAAACCCATATTTGAGTGGAGACAATATAAAACTTATCAATGTTGCCTTATCATTGGACAGACTTATTTCAAAATTCCACTCGGACTACAAAGGTTTAAAAATTATCTAATTTACATGTCAAAATTGATGAGAATTCCTTCTAAACTCCCAGAAATGAAGCTTGAATCCCCTATATGCTCTCGCATACACCTCTTTAAGTCAATGACGCGCTACATTCTTCACTAAGCTCAATGTGGGAATCACGGGACAGCCAGTTGCCTTCGATCGGTCATGCCCGTTGTTCTGAGAGAGATTGTGTCTAAATATATAAGTCACAGTTGAGACAGCTGTCCCTCCAAATAAGTGCCACACACGTGTTCATGCATACACGTGCCTTTGGGAGGAAATAGGACATGAACCAAACTATTGAAACAAAGTTAAATCCATTCAAATACAATGAATAAAGCTTATTTTGGTTACTGTGAGTGTGTTACTTTGGCCATTGATGCTTACATCTTTTGAATACTGACTATTTTATAAATATTCCAAAATATTTTATTAAATTATGTAATAAAGATTTTAATCTTGATTTTTAGTGATTTTGGAAATAAAACTTAGAAGTTATGTCTTTTTTAACCTTATGTGACAACTTTCAATTAGAGCAGATATTCAGTAATGCGTGCAATTAAATTATGTTTTAATAACACAGAAATATTATATCATTTAAATTGTAAAAACTAGCATTGCCATTAGGAAAGGTATATATCGATCTCTGGTGCATTCCTGATTTTAAGTTATTTGGTTTGTATGAAATACTTTTCTTAAACCTCTATCACAAAACTCACCGTCCTTTCAGATTCTCCAACTCGCGATGGTGCAGCATACTTCTCATGTGCTCATCCATCTCCTGTAAATAACCAATACAAAACACACTGAAACTAGTCTTCTTATTGAGGAAACTTCGATTGTAGTTTTAAAAAGCACAAGTGTTCAAGTTCCCCCTTTTTAGTTAAATCCCTATCAGACTTGTGTTGCTTCTCAGAGAGGCATTAACGTGGCACACAATCTGACAATTGTTTTTTGAGTAGGAGATGGAACAAATTTTCATTTGTAATTCTCAAGATTATTTCGTTATCTATTTGTTGCACAACACCACAGCATGATGTATATCTACATTATATTTTGTCTATCCATGTAGGTTGAGGGCATAGATATTAAATCTAAATAAATATAATTTCCATATCACTACACGCAGGTTTTAAATTACCTTCTTGGAGTTGCAGATCATTTCACAAAGGATGCACTTCCTTTCTCTCCCCATTTTGGATGCAAGCTGAGGTGGGGCCATTACTGTTAATGGAGAAAATATATTCAAAAGATATATCAAATTCTTTGAATTATATTCTATAAATTCAATTAAATATATCCCAAAGAAAGTATACACTTTTAAAGATGGGGTCATCCATAACATTCTTGTAAATACATTTATAAATAGTTGATTTCAAGTAAACAGGAGATGAAACGTATTCCACCCTAATTATGTACAGTGCAGGTATGCAAAGTGCCGCCAACTATCATATTGGCAACTCAGTTTATGGCAGCAGTGCGAGACACACCAGAGTCAGGGAATCATTTCCCCCACACCCACACCATCGTTCTTCAACAACATGCTTCACCGCCACTGCCAAATGCCAGGGCAGATTTCAATCTGGACACTGGTCTAATTCCAGCCTGCTGATAGAGCAACTTTGCAGCCAGAAAGGCAGAGATGTGGGAGCATGAGGTCCATGTCTGGGCTTGTTCAACATCCACAGGCTGATTGGCCTGTGGATGGAATTCTGGCTGTGGATGGGTAGTTTGTTTACCCTTCTGACTCTTTTAAAAAGGTGACAACTACGTTTTGTAGAGAAACATCTTTTTTTTACGCTCAATAATCTAGGTAGCCATAAAGGTCAAAATAGTTTGAATCAGGTCATCGGAATGGAGATTTACAAAACAGGAGGATTTTTCAATATTCATCTGAATGTTATCTTCAGCTCTGAGTCAAGAATGTGAGTTGCATTTTGGAGACTTTATCCCTCCTTAACAGTAGACGGTTGATGAAATGGTCAAAATAGCTGATGACCTTCGGCCACACCACAGCCATAGCACTAGCTAAAGTAAGCTTCTTGCTTTTAAGAATTTGGGGCTGAAACCAGCCCAAAAATAACCGATTCTTCCCTGATTTTTATGCCACACTAAACCACAACAAAAAGAGGAATGCATCATTGAACTCCACACTTGCCTTTTCAATAGTCTGATGAGGCTGACAATCATTTTAGTTAACATCTCTCAGAAGGGACATCGTGCCATCAACAATAGACTGGGTGATAGAGATATGACCTCAAGATCTTTTATATCTAATGGAATACCTTCAGCCCCTGTAACCCCACAGTGAACTAGGCCATGCCGAGTATGCCAACATGTGAGGGAGCAAAGTTTAATATAGTCAGTTTTACATGTCACGATGTTGTGGCGGAGTTGGGGTGGACAAGGACTTATACTGTGAACTAAATCCAACTTGGCATTCGGACACGGTCTAAAAACTTTCTCATCACTAGTAAGGCCAACATAGTGTTGGTGACCCTATAAAAATGGCTGACAATGCCAGCATCAGTCATCATATCACACTGTGAGGGCAGCTGGGCTGATCATGTTAGTATGGTTGGTCAAAGGGTCATGCAGGACATTTCCTCACACACACAGTGAATCGCCTGGGGGCAGAGGACTACACACGCCCCTTCGTATGAGTGAATGTGTGTCAGATAAGGTCAATGTGGTGATGTCAAGGATAAATTTATCTCTGGTAAACGTATTCAGGGTTGGTGGTGGAGCCTTCATATTGCTTTGAACTGTATTTCGTTAATATGAGAAGAATTCCTACAAATCTCGAAACCCTTGATAGATTTCCTGTGTTGGACATCAATATAAGCAAAAAATAAGTTTCGCAACTGAGCAAAGATTGCATTCAAATCGAGCAAGCTTCCCATGATAACAT
This sequence comes from Regalecus glesne, assembly GCA_900302585.1. Taxonomy (NCBI): domain Eukaryota; kingdom Metazoa; phylum Chordata; class Actinopteri; order Lampriformes; family Regalecidae; genus Regalecus; species Regalecus glesne. The sequence goes on along the minus strand of OMLC01047420.1, from coordinate 9,165 downwards.
TTTGCAGACATGGTGACCGGTTAGCCCTTGAGTGTGAAAAATGCTCATCTTAACACCAGCAAGCATTTATTGAGTTAGTGAACAAGACTTTTAAAATTACTGGAACGAGTAGAGAACGTTATATTTTCAATGTTCCCAGCACTAGTTTTCCAACACGAATTAAGGAACGCTCCATGTTGTCCCTTAATTTAAGTTTAGCAAGAAGCTAACTGGGATTTTGTGCATTTTAGAGACATTTGTAGCACATTACCTAATTTGTTAAGCTAGCATGCAACACATCGACAGATACACCCCACCCTGCAATGTTGACAGGGGGATTATTAAAGTTAAATGACCCAGCCCGTGAATGCAACTACGTAACATACAACCTTCTAACATCGTAAGGCTAAAGCTAAAAAAAATCAGCCTCAGCCATCGTTAACAGCAATAATGCAACAGTGAACTTGTCAAATAGTAAGAGTAAAATGTGCTTGGCTTGGACAAATATCCACAAACCATTTCTGCTACCTTCGTAATGTCCAAATGTGTTTATCTACAGCATTTTCTGGTCGACCGATGAAGCTAGCCAAGCTAACCCAACTAGTTTAGCCTAGCAGTCGCAAAGCCTTGCCCCTTGGTGCCGAACCAAAAGGGGTTGTGTTCACAAACGCCGCTGTTTCGAAAACTCACATCAACCTCATGGTAAACAAGATACGATTTAATAATCAACACTTTGAATGTCAGTTATTTTCATGGGCTTCATATTATACACTGATTATTTTTCATGTTCATAAATGTGTTATTTAATCGTGACTTTAGGAGAGTTTGGACTTGTATTGATCAAAGTTTGACCATGTCACCAGGGAAACCTCCCACCCTAGGTCACACCCCTGGCTCTCAGAATCAACTTTAATACCACTATGCACATGAAGGATTTGACCCCGGTACACAGCAGCTTCTAGCACTTACACACATCACTAGAATAACTTCAAAATACCTTTTTTAAATGAAACAAAAGAAGAAATATATTAACCACTAGCTATCACCATTCAATATTTCATTTCAATATGCAAAAGGATATCTGTATGCAACTTGAACCGCCGATATTGTTGTGTTTTGTTGTTTTTTTGCTTTTTTCCTCCCAGCCTCTGTTCTGCGTTCCATTTGCTGCTATAACACAGCAACGTTCCCCTGTAGGACTAAAAAGGAATATCTCATGATAATGGAACAGTTATTATCTTATTTTACTTTCCCAAAATATTCAATAAGGTTTATCATCCTTTCATCATGCAATATAATTATTCCCATTCCCAGATGTGTGCATTTAACCGTTGAGTCTTTTTCTGTTCACAATATATGTACTGTTCATGTTTTGTAACTTTCCTCTTATTTTCTACCCCTCTTTAGATGTTATGCCTCTGTGTTTTTGCCTTCCACTTTGCTGATGTAACACGGCAAATGTCTCCCTGTGGGACAAATAAAAGAATGTTTTATCTTATCGTATCTTATCTCAGGTAACTATGGTAACCCTCAGACTGTTTCGATTGATTGGTTTATTGATCAACTGAGTGATCATTGATTTGATTTATTTTGAGCATTTAAAAAATAAGAAAAAAGGAAATAAAAGAGTAATACTAATACTACTAATAACAATAAGAAGAATATGAAAAATAATAAAATAGTAATATCAAATTGAAATCAAACATTTCCAGCTTCATTCTTACGTGTAAAGTTTTGACATTGTGGGGGTGGAGCGTGGAGGATTAAGGGCGGATGTCCTCCCTTACACCCTGCGGTGGGATCGAACCTGCGATGCCTAGCTTGGATGCGTCTGCTCTACCCCTGAGCTAAATGAGCAATTTGTGGTAAAATAAAGTATCACAAAAAAGGCGAATTGGTTCAACAAGATCAGAAGTTTATTCAGAGACGTTTCCTCACTCAGACAGGGGAGTTCAGTCTGAGCAGACTGCAGCATTCCCACCATTATAGACAACACGGTGATACCACACAACAATAGGCTGGTTTCAAGCTGTTAAATGCCAGGAGGACTGCAGTGACTTGTACATCAGGGAGACCAAACCGATGCTGGCCAAGAGGATGGAACAACACAGGAGAGGTTTGAAAGGGGGGTGAAGGAGGCCATTTAATGTGAAGAGGGAACGACTGTCTTTGAATAGGGATGGTGGCCTGAGAGTTCATCTCTTCATCCCAAATCCTTTGTGAATGGTGCTCATTGCCACTGAATGTGCAGTTGATCACCCAACTTGCATATGAAACCAACCTATTGTTGTGTGGCAGCAAGGTACTGTTTATAAGGAGGGGGATGTTTGTTTTCAGCTCAGACTGAAGAAGTCACCTGGTGAGTGACGAAACGTTTCCAAATGAACTTTTTGTGAACATAGGAGAGCCAACACGTCAGGTCAGGACTCTGTGGTCTACACCCATCTACAGGCTAGTGGACACTCATTCAAGATGATGATGTTCACATCCTTCATTAGGAGGAACGCTGGTTTGAAAGGGGGGTGAAGGAGGACATTTATGTGAGGAGGGAACGACCGTCTTTGAGTAGGGGTGGTATTCCTCTTTACTAAGGCTCGTACACAGTTAAAATCTTTGCAATTTTAGGTTTTTTTATTTACCAAAATTTTTTGAAGAGCTGATGTTGAACAGAGTGACTGAATAAAATCCAACATTATTTCATACATATAAGATTTACATCACTTCCAGGGGGCCATGGTAGCTCAGTGGTAGAGCATGCACTTAGGGAACTGATGAACCAGAGGAAGCGGTTTCGAACCCACCACTGGGTATCAGGAAGGGCCCCCAGCTCTAGTTCCCCAAGCTCCATCTGAGTCCACAACATGGGGACTAATTGTGACAGAACAGATCCCTTCATGAGATTTACACCGATTCAAGTATTCTCCAGGTAATGGTGAATAATTCAATTTTGATCAAATTATTTTACGCAGAGAACAGAGTGATACATTATGAAGAATGTGAGGAATTTCATGATGAACTATGCATTATCAAATAAAATATGAACAAATTGGGCCTGGACTAATACAGGAAGAGTAAATGCACTTAGATTGCTCAAATAAAAATGACATAAACTATGTCTTATTCCCTTTAGAATTTAATGTCAGTATAAATTTAGTATTCATTAACATTTTTCACAAACATTTAAAACTTGTGTGATTAACCAGGTGTCAATTTGCACTTGTTGAAAAAGTTATATGTGCGAATGAAAGTCATAGCATGATCAATTTGACCTCAAATCCAAAATCTGGAAATTTAGCTTATTTTATTTTGACAGTTTTATATCTGAGACAAAAATTAATAGTTAAATCTTTGAATGAAAAACTTACATATTCTAAGTTGTTAAAAAGTAATTACCCTTTCACGTTTCTAAGACACATATTTTATAAACAACTGCAAGAAAGATAAATGAAATAAACTCGCTCTAAATTTGACCTTTTATCAAACTAAATTGAGCTGGTCACAAAATTCAGTTAGAATGTATCGTCAGGCTAAAATATAACAAAATAAACATCCATCATGGAAGCAAGGACTTTTACATTATATTTTTAAAATTACTCGGTGAAAATAAGCCTTGAAAAGTATTCCAGAATGATGTCAATGATCCTAAAAAACAGACAAACACAAAACATAAAATGCATTCCAGGATTTTACTTGTATTCTGAGGACCTTGAAAACTAGCATTTCATCAGTGCAATCATTTTAGTATTTCAGCTTATCTGGTTCAGTTCCCTTGTTTTGTTCCTCAGATGTCTTTTGCGCATCTTGATTATCCACTTGACACTGAGTTTAGCAAAATTAGCAGCCTTAAAGAGAGCCATGAAGACGGCGGAAAGAATGGCTATCGAGTTCCAGGCATTCGCAGTCACTATCTGTTTAGGAAAAACAAAACAAATAAATATCAGAAATCATTGATGAATACATCCCATTCTACTGATTCTCTCATACTCTCTCAGCAACATGTAAAGCAAAACAGCATACATAACTCTGGTTAAAAGTGAGAGAAGATAGGCCTTAACCTAGGTTTAAGATCAGTGTGTGTGTGTGTGCGTGTGTGATTTCATTAGTGAATGGTCAATTTACTCATTTTTATATGAAGCTTTTCTAGTCTTGTGACCACTCAAAGCACTTTACAGCATATGCCTAACATTTATCGAGCATCGGGGATTAAAGCCGGATGCTCTTTTCCCAATGCTCCATGGTGGGATCAAACCTACAGCCAATGAGCTACCGTGGCCCCATGCAGTAATGCCGTAGTTAGAGGGAAGATGCATGCATGCTTCACTGCTCACCTGTTTTCTAAACTCTAAACTCTCACCTATAGCTTGGTGCAGCTGGGTAGCCCTTGTGGTGAACAAGGAAGCAGCCTAGTGCACAAGTCCTCCCCTGGTACATAATCTCTCTTTCACCAAGACCTCTGCCAGGTCTGCGCTTGCCACACATGGTAACTGAGTGCTTTGCGGCCTCAGGCTAAGCTGATAGGAGATCTCAAAGCTTCGGTGATCCCCAGAGACTGTTCATGGCCATCCACTACCCCATTGCCTTGTGGGAGGTCTATGGAGACAAAGGCTACGGGAGCACATCCCAAGAGAAGAGCAACGTATTTGGCAACACGCATTGGGTGTTTCTTCTATATTGTGGAGGTATTAGCCTTAGCCATCAGGACCAAATTGTCATGGTGAAGACAGTGCTATGGAGGACTGCGCACCCCCTGCGGCATTCTAAAAACCTCCTTGTGTAGGTCTCTACCTCTGACCATGGTGTCTCAATATCTGACCTTACATCCAGTTGAAGTCTGGAGGGGTCGGGTGGCTGGCTATGAGAGCAGTACAAAATGGCCTTGGAGCTTCTAGTCAGAGCCCTGCACATCAGCAGCATGGGCTATTTGGTCACTAGCAGCTAGGCTAGCTGCTAGCATCCCTATTTAGGGACCACACTGCTCACTCCAACTGGGGGGGTAGAGAGAAAATGTGAGCAAAAATTGTCTACTCAACCATCCCCCCGATAGGTTACCTCTATTACAGACGTTTATAATTTAGTCTCACATAACCACACTTGTATGAGCTTTGCCCCCTGTAACTCCAGTATGAGCTTGCAGTAAATTCCCACTGTTCCTGCATCTAGACAAAATAGCCTACTTGAACACCTGTGTGCAGCAGAACACCATCATGTGGTCTAACAGTCAACGCTGTGGGTTTCCAGCCCAGCCTGCCCCATTCACCCTGTCTGCATAATGTGCAAATAATATATCTGTTCACTCGGGGTCAGACTCTGTGACCACACCATGTGAGCAGGCTCTATCTTTATTCTTCCGTAACTCAAGCTGCTTGGTAAATACACAATGGCAACTATTAAGTTCCAGCATTTCATTTGTCATCAGGAAATCCACAGATTTCAAGGTCGATCGTATCTACCAGGAATTCCTTCCAGCCTCAGAAAGGAATGAGTTTGGTCCTCCCGTAGGCAGAGTGGCATGAGAGTTTGAGGCCATTCTGAGGTCTGACAATTCCATAGAACAGAAATGGATCTCTCTAACCTAAGTGCTACATACAGCTGAAGTTGACTCGAAAAGCTACAGATACAAAGAAAACCTCATGACTGGTTTGATGAGAACTCTTGACACCATCACAGCCCTGCAGGAAACCATGTATAGGATATGCAGGGCTACTCTCAAGTACTCTGCATCCATCACCCTTCAGCACCAGTGGCAAACAGCATGCAAAGAGATACCAACAAGCTTGTGTACCATGCAAAATACATGGTGAATTGACAAAGGTCATGAGATTCCATCAAATGCTGACATAAATTATGTACCTAACTTCTACAACTCTATAAAGATTATATATGTTACTCTGAACTGCTCTATTACACCTCTAAAATCAGCAGACAAATTGGCAACCCTGAAAGAAGAAAACCGGATCCTGCCAAGGTGGGCTGAACATTTTGAAGCCCTACATACCCAACACTGGCCAACTGACCCATCCATTCCTTTTCCATTTCTCACTGATATCCTATCAGAACTTATACTGCACTCATACACATCGATCTGGATTCTATGTCATTCTGGATAAGAGCATCAGCTAAATGCTTAAAGTTGAAACTGATATGTTGGCAATAACTTACCAGCCGAATTTCTTGCATGAAAGGATCCCGCCATTCAAACACAACAAAGAAAAGTTGATTGGTCTGTTGTGATTCAGGTCTTTTGTCATTGAACTTGACTACACCTGACTGGGGAATCCAAAACAGAGAGTAAAGTGAATGTTTTATCAATCTGTTTCACCATTGGTTAATGGCATAACCAGAAAGAATATTTTAAAGATGTCTACATTTACTCGAAAAAAAATTCTACCTCTTGCCGAAATTCTATCGCGTCATTGCTTTTCCCGGACGTCCTCACCAGGGACATCTTGACCCAGGTTCTGAATCCACCAGAGAAAGTCCACATGGAGTAATTCTTCTCACAGTCCATCATGAACTCTGACTTATCTGCACTAGAATCAGAAGTCACAGCTGACACTTTGGCCAAAGCAACTGCTTCCAGAATAGTAATGATAGGAGTAAACCACTATCACACAGACTTGAGGTCAAGTGAGATTTTTAAAAATATTCTCAGTTTTTTTCATTTCATCTTCTTAGACCAGAATACTAACTTGACCTTTTTAAATGCTTT
>OMLC01047410.1:0-11977 GCA_900302585.1 Regalecus glesne | reverse complement strand
ATGGACCCACATTACCCCCCCACACACACACACCCCACACACATACTCTCTCTCTCTCTCTCTCTCTCTCTCTCTCTCTCTCTATTTCTATCTGTCTCTCACACACACAATTCCCCATGCAAATTAAAAAATGGCTTTATTGGCATGATTTAACAGTTGTAAGTTCACATGGCCATCTTTCCATCTAACTCCAGAGAATCCGTCCCTATCTACCATCTTATCGTGAGTGTTTATGTGATAACAGCCCCTCTCTCCTCTGTTATAGTGATATCCGCGCCTCTCCACTATCATATCGATTACAAAAGAAACAACAAATCGTCAGTGGACTGACACATGGGGAGAAAACCGGGGAAAAGACAATGAGGCCATGAGAGGACAACACAATGAAAGGCAGACAAGAGACTGAGGATGAATAAGGGGAAATAAGGGGAGAATAATAGAAGTATAAGAGTGGCTAGGAGTCTGGCTCATCATTTACCACTGAGCTACCTCGGACAGCTCTCCAATAAAACAGCCCCCATTAAAAGTATAAAAGTGTTTTCAATGACAATTATGTTCATAATTGTATCTAATAGCCTATAATGACGCTTGACACATTGTGATTCTGAAGATCTTTTTCCACAATATGAATACCGCGTTCGACAACCATGCAGTGACCAACGTTTGAAAATTTTGAATTGACAAATCTGCTAAACTGTTTTTCAGAGTTTGGTGAATTGAACATGGGTCCACTGAGGCTGCGGGTCTGAACCAAGGGACGTTCAAGTTCCCACTATACATGTCCTTACACACACACACACATATATATATATATTCCCTTTCCGACTCTTATCGGGTAAATACTCTCAAATACTGGGAGGTTACAGGTGATTGGTCGCAGCTCGTCATCTTGTTTTTTCCAAACGTAGCTAAAGAGCGCCTCCACGTGGTCGTAGGGGGGCTCTGCGGCGGGGTCCCGCATTGACGTAGACCTCGACCTCAGATGAGGCCATTTCATTAACATGAAAACTAAAAATCACGCTGAATGACAACTTGAATATTAGATTTTATTGATTAAATCGTTACATTTTTAGGGTTGGCCACACGTACAGTGGAAGAAGAATCTTGAGATTGGTGTGTAGAACAAACCAAGAATATAATAATGTTACCGGGATGAAAAATAAAGCTGGTTATATTCAAAGGGACTACCAGCCGTCTTTTCTTGCACTTTGATAAGGAATATCAATCAGTCCAATCTTACTTTATTTAGACACGTAGGTCCATTCTTTTTTAAAGCAACAGCAACACAAATACAACACAGGACAATGTAATATTCATGACGCATGAATATATTGCCTTTTCCATCAGGCACATAATTGTATGCCTCAGAGTAGTAATGCCTAAGCGACGGGTCCTTTACAGGGAGTTGTTTACATACCTTGACTGAGTATAGTCGATAGCAACCCTGACTTTAAAAAAAGAAATACTTGAAGTTTATTCCCTATAGTCCTGAATATTCATGTGACATATATGCTCAAATATGACAAAAAACAACACATTAATTTAGATAAAACAGTGGTTCACAAGTCTACATTGATTAAAACCTAAACAGACATTTGCTCTAGTATTTCCAGAGAAGGACCTTGTATCACATTTTGTAGACTCAGTCAGGACCATTGTAATAACATGAGCTTGAGAGAGTTTGTGAATGCATCTTTATATAAATCCTGCAGCTTTTTCATTTCTGCTTTTCTCTAACTGCACCACAAGTGGACTGTAAAGAAGGGCTGCGAGAGTTCAGTGGGTACAGGGACGCGCATCTTGGGAACTGACAAGTCAGAGGCAGTTGGTTCAGATCCACCGCAGGGTCTCTGGAAGGGCACAAGGCCTTAAGGATTAATCATGTTACATAAAACGGAGCATCAAGTGGGCTGTATAGAGTGGAGCAAAGTAAGCCCTGAAAAGAGCCGTTTTAACACCATCTGTACACATGTGACACTTGTGTGCCAGCATTTTAGCTTGTGCATAAACTGTGTACTAGCGCTACACATCATCGTCATCACATACATCATTCCTGATGATGTGACCTAAATATATTACTTTGTCAACTCCATCTACCAGTTGATCTGCCATGAAGAATGAAAGAACATGTTGCTTCTTAGCCTCCTAGGTTTTAGCGGCCATGAAAACACTCTTTAGAGTTAATTTTAACACCATGCTGCGCACCATGACTTGAGCAGACTGAGCAATGGCTGTAAGCTAGCACTATAAGGAAACAAGATGACTAAGACATCAGCATACATTAGATGGTTAATGGGACTATCCTCCAACCCACAGCCAGTCTTATAGTCTTATAGCTTTTTAGAAACCTCATTTATGTGTAAATTTAGAAGAACAGGAGGCAGCATTCTACCTTGCCAGACCCCACTGGTCACTAGTAAGGATACACATACACTCTTATCCCAACTAACCGGCAGGGTTTGATATGAATACTAAAATTGCAAGATCCTATCAAATAAGAGGGGGTTCACTCACAATTTCACAGTGGGGGGGGTACCCACATCAGGTCTGATAACCCTGATAACTGTCATTATTAGAGACATCACCAACATTAAATTCATCCCTCTGTACATATTTGAAAATATTTCTAGAGCAATTTCCGGGGCACCATGACTCAGTGGGTAAAGTGGTCGTTTGATAATCAGAAGGTTAAAGGTCGGACCAGAGAAGTGTGTCCTGGGGCAAAAATATTGTTCACCTAACTCCACTCCCCTTTGATGGACTGATAACCTGTTCAGGGTGTTTCCCTGCGATTCACCCAATGAGTGCTGAGATAGGTTCCAGTTCCTCCTTGACCCAATTTCAGATGAGCAGTTGACAATGGATAGATATAGTGTTTTCTCCACAATGCAGGAATATTTTAAGGCCTAGTAATCCCATCAATCCTGAGTGGCAAGGGCATCCTCCAATTATTAATAAACTCAACTTCTTTCCAGTAGTCATAGAAGTTATTCTACTGAAGCTTTTTGTGAGGGGAGTTTACCGTCATGGTCTGCAATATATTTTAATAAGACATACAGCCTGTTTAAGTCAAACGCTCTTGGTTTCTTGTCTTAAAGCTCTGGGACATGCCTAGCTTTTCCTGAGTAGACCCTGTTTTTAAAAGCTGCTTTGGCCTCTAAATGTAATTCAGCTACATATTCATTCCATCCTAGCCTGACATTATTTTGTTTAGTTATAAATCATATAGTACCAATTTATCCATCCCTCCATCCATGCATCTGTAGTCAACCCAAGTCAGGTCACAGGGCCATGCTGGAGCATACCCCAGTGTTCATCAGGCAAAAGGTGGGGAAACACCAATTTATCCAATGTTTAAAACCAAAAAGCTATTGAGACCTTTACTTTTCAAGCAAACATCTGTAATATAAACAATGGCATTGCAAAATGTGAAATTATATTTTGGTTTTTTTCCCCCATGGTTTTGTCTTTCCTTGTTCTAATGTATGTGAAGACATATACAATAAAGAGAGTGTAAAAAAACGTGTTGAAAATAATAACGTCATCAAATTGCGACGTGACGCAATATTCATGTGACAAATTGTTTACATCATGGCGTCGGTCGACTTAAGAGGTAGCTAGCTGAATGGTTTTTTTCTTTGATAACGTATAGGTTGGCAACACTTGTGTATTTCTGTAGCTGTCGAACAAGACAGATGATATCTTCTTTAAATTGTGATATTAGAAAAGATGAGTTTGCTGAAAACAGCTTGAGAGTGTCCGAGTATTTTACATCGGCCAGGACTATCTGCCTTTTTTCAGCACAATACGGAAACGCTTATCCTCTAATTTCATGATAGAGCTTTCATCAGCTTTGAACTATTTCATGTCAGTATAGTTAGTTCAAACGTCAGTGTCAAGTAAAAGTAAGCTATTCAGCCAAAGAACGTAAAAAGTAATATTTGATCAATACGATGTAGATAAATCAGACGAATTGGGTGAAGTTGGATTGATATCATTCACTGCGTTCTTTGTGTCTGTCGTGTTTGTAGATTGTTTTAGGCGATCGAGAATCACAACACATAATGATTGCACTTTCTTATTGGTCAATGATAAATTACTCCTGCAGCTTGAGTTTGAAATAAATTGCACCAAATGGCAAGGGGAGAGTCCTCTGTCACTACTGGAGTTGATTTACCAAGCCGATCAGGGGTAATTGATCGATCATTCTTTTTCTACGGTCTACTGGGACCCAACACACTCATTACTCTCATTAATTTCTGTGACTGTTTCCTGAACTTTGCAATTCCAGACAACCTCCTTGGAATATCCTGGGTAGATAGTGGATGGGTTCCCATATTGAACCATGGCAATGTACTGGACTATTTTTCTGAGCGAAGCAACCCATTCTATGACCGAACCTGCAATAATGAAGTTGTAAAGATGCAGCGTCTCACACTAGAGCATCTGAAGTAAGTTCAGTGATTTGCAGTTGGGGTTATCATGCACACATGTGCCAATATATGTAAAAATACAGAATAAATTTGATAGGAGGAACTTGTATGTACAGATAGCGAGAGACATCATTAAAGGTCACACATCGACATCAGGGTATTGAACAAAAATTAATTAGCCAGGTCTGAAGGACAGGCTTACTTTCTTCTTTCCTTCCAGCAGCAAATTTTTGTACGTCGCTTTGGATAAAAGCGTCTGCTAAATGACTGTATTGTATTGTATTGTACAACAGTTAGTATTTATTTGCTTAGTGTCACATTTGTGAACTACAAGAATACTTGTTTTTTTTCTATTTTCAGTCAAATGGTTGGAGTTGAATATATTCTTCTTCATGCTCAGGAGCCAATTTTATACATAATCCGCAAGCAACAGAGGCAGTCACCTACACAAGGTAACTCATGGACAAAAGCATCTGATGAATGCAAATTGTAACTTAACAGAAGATGGCTCTTTGCTTTTATTAATTGTCTTGCCCCCACGCTGTGTGGGTGGACACAGGCTTAGATGAAGCATGGGGGATTAATGCCAAATGCCCTCTCTGACACCCCATGGTGGATTCGAACTTGCTGTCTTTAGCTTGTCAGTTCGCAAAGCGAGCATGCTAACAACTGAGCTACTGGGCCCCTATGCCTCAAAATAAGAATATAATTAAATAATCTTTTGTTTGTTTAATCATGTGTCTAGGTATCAGTCATGCTCAATGTGCTCTCAAAATTAGTACAGCAACATTGAGAAGAATGCGATAGTATTGGTAGCACACAAAGATGAGGGTAAAAAGGTTGTCTGTATTGAGCGAAAACAGACCAAAAATCTTTCCTTGGTGATTTGGCCTCAAGAACATAAAGTCTCACAAGGGTTCGGTATAATTTGACCTTTAAGGGCTGTGTACCTCAGTTGGTCAACATGTGACACTATGTGTAATTTCAATATCCAGATCAGTTGTTATATTCTAATAAATTATTGTTGCTCAAATTTGATTGTCACAAAGATTTACATTTTCAAATTAACTTGAATTTGAATGATTACAAAAATGAAAATTTCATAAATGATAAATGTAAAAGTTAAAGAGAATTACTAATTTAAAAAATTCTTCATTCCCAACAATCTGAGTATTAAACTGCCATATATGTGCTGAAGGACATGAATTAGCCTTACTATTCAGATGAACATCAGTTGAAATCTTTATGCATGCTTAATAATCCAGGTAAGAAATTGCTAAAAAAGTTGAATCAGTTCACCTGAACACAATATGTAGTGGGAGAAATACAACGTTTTATCACTCATCAAAGTGATGAAAGTCTCGTGTTGGAGTCTTGTTGGAGACTGAAGCAGTCACTTTGGTGACTGATGAAACATTACGTTCCTCTCACTAAACATGGTATCCATATTGATGAATTATTTTTTTTTGCAATACCATGTATTAAATACACAAATGTGTTAAAAAGAGAATTATTGCAGTTGTGTTCCTTGCATTATGTGATTCTTCCAAATCAATGCAATAGATTTTTTAAAGATATTATGTCTTATATGATCTTTTCCTGGCTCTAATTTCTGTCACCATAATTTGGGAATTATTTCTCTCTATTTACCAGAGATACCCTTGGCTGACTACTACATCATAGCAGGAGTGGTGTATCAAGCTCCTGATTTGGGAACAGTTATTGGCTCCAGAGTGGTGAGGCTTTACTCTATGATCCATTGTGACTGTAGGGACAATGTTATATTTGTCTTCAAAATCAGTTATTCTGCTACTGCATACATCAAAGAGGCCCGTTTTGTTTGTCATAATTAGTAGCCTACATTGTGGGGGTGGACACCGACTTAGATGTCTCCTGATGCGCCAGGGGGGGATTCGAACCGACTGCCTCAGGTTCGTCAATTCCCAAAGCAAGCACACTAACCACTAAGCTACTGTGGTACCCCTGCTGCTACTGCATACATCAATGTGTCTTAAAACCAATCTTCATATGTTAAGTCAAGTCAAACCGCTTTTATTTGTATAGCTCATTTTTAAAAATTAACAATTTGCCTCGCTGGACTTTTCATCAAGACAACCTCCTGTTTTTATCACATCGGATAAGGGATAACTCCCTTATCAAGAAAAACTTGATAGGGAGAAAAATAGGAAAAAACTTCAGGGAGAGCAACAGAGGAGGGCTCTCTCTCCCAAGATGGACAGCTGTGCAATGGCTGTTGTCTACACAGAATAAGACACAATTTACAGTATACAACATTATCAGGATAACAGAACTATAATTGAATTACAAAAGGTAAAATAGTAATAATAACCTCATTCATGGTGACAATACTACTTAATGAATATTTAAAATGCAAACACGCTAGATCAAGGCATCTGGCCAAGATTCATCATATGTTGAATGTGGACAATGGACAGATGGATGATGACCCTTAAAAAAGGCAGGTATACCAGTTGACAACAACAGTCCAGGCATCATAGTCTGGACCATCAGGGTGGCACCGATTTCATGTCTTCAAGGTTCGTCCGAGGTCACGTACATAGAAAATGAGAAAAAGGAAAAATTCAGAGACATTCAATCAGCAAGAGAAACTAAGTGAGAGCACGATTTACATTAATCAATACAGTGGGCAACATAAGCATTTCACCCCCTACTGATTTTGTGAGTTTGCGCCCTTACAAATAAATGAACGGTTTATACTTTTCATGGTAAGTTCCTCTTCACAGTGAGAGACAGAATATGAAAAAGATTTACATCAAATCACGGTGTATAATTTTTTAACATTCATTTGTCTTTTATTCAGGAAAATAAGTATTTCACCCCCTACAAACCAGCAAGAATTCTGGCTCCCATAAACCGGTTATGTGATCAGGAGGCAAACAGATTAGTCCTCTTACTTAATTAGTACTCCTAATTAAGTACTTGTTACTAGTATAAAAGACGCCTGTCCACAGAATCAATCAATTTATCAGACTCCAACCTCTCCACAATGGCAAGACCAAAGAATTGTCTAAGGACATCAGGGACTGAATTTTAGCCCTGCACAAGACTGGAATGGGCTACAAGACCATTGGCAAGCAGCTTGGTGAGAAGGACTCAACTGTTGGTGTGACAATTAGAAAATGGAAGAAACACCAATTGACCATCAGTCTCCCTCTGTCTGGGGCTTGACATAAGATCTCACCTCGTGGAGTGAACCTGATCATGAGAAAGGTGAGGGAATAACCCGGAGCTACACAGCAGGAGCTTGTTGATGATCTGAAGGCAGCTGGGACCACAGTCACCAAGATGACCATTGGTAACACACTATCCCATAATGGATTGAAATCCTGTAGTGCCGCAAGGTTCCCCTGCTTAAGAATTCACATGTCCAGGCGTGTCTGAAGTATACCAGTGAGCACCTAGATGATTCAAAGGAGGCTTGGGAGACAGTGCTGTGGTCAGATGAGACTAAAATTTAGCTCTTTTGCATCCACTTGACTTGCCGTGTCTGGCGGAAGAAAAAACCTGACTTGGACCTCAAAACCACCATCCCCACCATCAAGCATGGCGGTGGAAACATTATGCTTTGAGGCTGTTTCTCTGCTAAGGGGACAGGACAACTCAACCGGATCGGGGGGGGGTGACTCGGCCCATGTACTGGGAAATCTTGGGTGAGAACCTCCTCCCCTCAGCCAGAACAGTGAAAATGGGTCGTGGATGGGTGTTCCAGCATGACTATGACCCAAAACATACAGCTAAGGTCACAAAGGAGTAGCTCAAGAAGAAGCACATTAAGGTCATGGAATGGCCTAGTAAGTCTCCAGACCTTAATCCTATAGAGAGCCTGTAGAGGGAGTAGAAACCTTGAGTTGCCAAGCGACAACCTACAAACCTTAAGGATTTGGAGAGGATCTGCAATGAGATGTGGGCCAAAACCCCTCCTGAGATCTGCACAAACTTAGTGGCCACCTACAAGAAATGTTTGACCGCTGTGCTTGCCAACAAGAGTTTCTCCGCCAAGTACTGAGTTATGTTTTGCTACGGGCTGAAATACTTTTTTTGTTAATAGTGTCAAAGGCTCCACTGAGATCCAGTGGAATGAGCACAGAGGTGCAATCACAATTGATAGCTAATAGAAGGTCATCCTACTAGAGTGAATGCCGTCCACTTTCAGCAAGTGAGGGCAGCTCCAGAAAGAAGGTCAGTTATCAACAAAACTCAATCCCTACTCATTTCATTAATGAGCCAGCCAATGGTTCATCTAGTATAAATCTCATCACTACTCCTCAGGTAAGGGACCAGAGACAATTAATCGATGCCGACACATCTTCCTGGCCAACTCAAGCAACCTGACTAGGCTAGCTTTTGTCATTTCAGATGGCTTTAACCTAATATTATTGGTGCTGACATGAATAATAATGTTACTAAAAGTAGTGGTGCCGTGTGCCTGAAATCTCTGCATCTTCCCTCATGATACCAGCACCCTAAGCATATCCTCTATCTTGGAGACTCTTGCCCCAGGTAAACACAGAAAAGTGGCTGGCGAAGCTAATCTTATATTGTGGGTAATGGCGTCTCCTCTCACCTGCATATTTTGCCTAACTCTATCAGCAGGAGAAGGCCTATCGGACTAGTAACAGGGCTGTTGAGGGGCGAAAACTGATTAGCTCGGTTATTTTTACCGCTTACGTTCCAATCATTAATTTTACTGTGATACATGTACAAATGTACTGTGTTTGCGTCTGATGTATTATAAATTACATTGCACCTCTCTTAAATTATTAGTATAATACATGACCATATACAGTTAGCTGTTAAGGGGGCCATGATAGCTCAATGGTCAGAATGTGCACTTCGGGAACTGACAAACCAGAGAAAGTGAATTCAAACCTACTGTGGGGCATCAGGAAGGTCATCTGGCCTTAATCCCCCAAGGTCCATCTAAGTTTGTGTCCACCCCTACAACATGGGGACTAATTATAACACATAAAACTGACCTGTCATAAATGAATATCATAGCATTAGGGGTGAGCAATGATCAGTGGGCAGAGTGATTGTCTGGCAATTGGAAGGTTACAGGTTTGATCCCTAGTCCTACAGCAAGTTGAGGTGTTCTTGAGCAAGACACCAAATCCCTAATAGCTCCCCAGTTGCCAAATGGTAGCTGCTTACTGCTCCTGTTCAGTAGGATGGGTTAAATGCAGTGAACAAATTCCAACACCTTGTTGTATGGCAATTAACCGACAAAAGCTTTTGCTATAAAACATTATAGACGTGTGTACAAAGCCCCGATTTATCTATATCTAGACTTACATTCATGTTCTCCGAATCTGTTATCTGAGTGACCTCATACTACCTTAATTGCAGTGCCATGTTTTTGTTTTCAATTTAGATTAAATTAGAGGGTTTACAGGGTGTTCTACAATGTTTTTTGCCAAGTAGAAACATGGTTTAGGCAAAGATTGTGATATTTTGAAAGCACTGACTTTCTATTGACAATGTCATGACTTGATGATTGGTTGCGATTTAATGGATGTAACTCTTCCTCTCGTTCAGCTTTCCGCTGTCCATGGAATCCAGTTAGCGTTTGATGAGGCCATGTCCTATTGTCGCTACCACCCTTCCAAGGGATATTGGTGGCACTTTAAAGACCAGGAGGAGAGAGGTTTGTTTTTGGACTTCGTCACAAGTTCTTTGGCTCCAGTAAGATCCATCATTAGACAATTGCAGTAATTACTACTGCTACTGCTATTAATAATAATACTGCTTATTATTATTATTATTATTATTATTATTATTACTTTCAACTGTTCCTGTTAGATTTCCCCACAAAATATCATCTATCTCGATCTCTTCCTGTCCTTTGCATCATCTCCCCTGTCCCACCAGCCACCTGTATGTCCTCTTTCACCACATACATAAACCTCTTTGGTCTTCCTGTTTTCCTCTTGCCTGGCAGTTCCATATTCACCATCCTTCCCCAGTATACCCAGCATCTCTCTTCTGTGCATGTCAAGTCAAATCAAATCAGGTTTTTTTGTATAGCCCATTATCACAAATTAAAATGGACCAAACCATCTCAGTCTTGCCTCTCCAAACAGTCCAATTTCAGCTGTCTCTCTTATATATTTGTTCCTAGTCCTGTCCATGCACATATAAAATGCAAAATGATATTTTGCACGGCAAATATCTCCGTTCCCAATAGTTCCAGAGGTTGTTAGGTGAAGGAGGCTACGGCTCTCAAGAAGAAGCTGTTCTTCAGTCTATTAATTTGGACTTGGATGACCTCTTCCCTGATGACATAGGAACAAATAAGACTGTTATTGGATTGGGTCCCTACTTATTTTGCTAGCCTTATGTAGATGGCTAGAATACAATTTCTTTTACAAGTTCTCACAATCTTGCGTGAATTTTACCACTCAGATGAAGTTCTTGGGATTTTTGGCAGTGTACCTGGCATGCAAGATGGTTGCACTGTAGCTGAGGACATTCTATGGTGACTGTAAAAGTTTACTGAAGCCAAGAGGGATGTTTGGCTTATTGACCCCTTTTTATTTTTATTTTTATTTTTAAGGAAGACAAGCATCTGGTGAGTGTTTAACATAAGGTGTTAGGGGACCAAGAGAGATCTTTTGTTATATCAATTCCCAGGATATTTATGTTACTGACCCTTTCCACCTAGTCACCATTTATACTGAGAGGGTTTTGTGTGGTCTTCCTTGATCTCCTAAATGCCACAATGATATCCTTGGGCTTTGTAGTGGTCAGGACTAGATTATTGAGGTGTAAATAAAATGTAAATTAATCCCTAACCCAACAACACTCTAATTATTCTTCTTTTAGAATTACACCTACTCCATTTCTGTTCATATCTGCACCATGGTAGAAGAGTTTGAACCAACTTCCAATGCTCCTCACCTTACTTATTTTCCTCCTGGTCTTTTGCAGACACTGTGTGCACTCTTGCTTCACCTTCCTTCTCTCCATCATATCAGCCAGCTCTCCCTTTACCAGTCTTAGCGCCAATATTATAAGCTCTAACTCTCAACTCCATACTCCTCCCCTTCCCCCTCCCCCACTGCGTCTGAAGATACATTCCCCCTCTTCTTCTCCTTCCTTCAACAGTAGAATACTTTCCACTAGTGCTCTACTGGCCAACTGTACCACTGGCAGTCATTAACCTGGGCCTTGGCCAAACTTTTATTGAAATCCGATTTATGATCCACATGTTTGATTTGACGGAATGGCAAGCTGTCCATGGTGTTTCCCCGCCCTTAGGGGGCGGCATAGCTCAGTGGGTAGAGCGGTCGTCTGGCAATCAGAAGGTTGCAGGTTCGATCCCCGGTCCTGCATACAGCATGTCGAGGTGTCCATGAGCAAGACACTTAACCCCCTAACTGCTCCCCGAGCACCATATGTTGGCATATACAATAGGTTTGGTCAAAAATGCAGAGAAATCCAAATTTCCCCTTGCGGGACTGATAAGGGAATCCTTCCTTTCCTTTCCTTTGCCCAATAAGCAC
>OMLC01047406.1:0-12540 GCA_900302585.1 Regalecus glesne | reverse complement strand
TATTAGAACCATATGTAAACATGCAAAGTGGCTGCACTTTAGGAATGCATCATTCTCATCTTCCTCCCTCTCTCTTTGTGGCAGGAATCAGAGCAACAGACTTCTTTGGTTCCTTCTTCATGAGCAACACCACAGACGTCGAGCTGGCAGGCCTGGATTGTGACAAAACCGTCACTGTGGAATTCCGCCATGATGACAAGCTCAGCGAGGAGACGGGGGCACTAATGCAGGTAAGTGAATGATAGAAAGATGAAAGAAACCTGCTTTTTTTCTACCTTTAAATCTATTTTATTGATAAATGGTAGAGGGACTCATTTTATATAAAGGGAAAGCCTGGGCTCTTTATATTGCATTTATAGCTTACTTGGTTCCTCTAGTATTTAAGGTAAAATGAACAATAGACCTAAATAAAATGGAATATCACCTCCTAAACAAGATGAAACATTTATTTCGAGGAATTTAGTATATGTATTAATACTTTGTAAATCCTCATGATAAGTTCTTGGATGTAGTAATACAAGCTCATATGTTGGACTTGCTTACATATAAACAAGGATTCCAAAGTAACAAATATGCCAGGTAGTAATAATTAGAACATGCTGTCACATTGATTTTTGTCTATGTTTTATTGCAGTGCGCTGTGTTATACACTAGCTGCAATGGTCAGAGGCGTCTGCGTGTCCACAACATGGCCGTCAACTGCTGCTCTCAGCTGGCTGATCTCTATCGTAACTGCGAGACTGACACAATCATCAACTTCTTCTCCAAATATGGTGAGGAGCAGCTTACATAGCCTAGAGGACCTAGTTTTATCCAAACAACTTGTTAATACTTAAGATTTTTCAGGGATCAAGTCTATTAGGAAAGTCTTAAATTGCTTCTGCAACTGACTCTTTTGTTTATTTTATAATTATTTATGATTTAGTTGGTGAATGACTGCCTGACTTTGTGGAGCTATTATGACATTTGTGTTTGTGTTTGCGCATCTGCGTGTGTGTGTGTATGTTTTATGGTGTAGCATTCCGCAGTGTGCTCAGCAGCCCCACAAAGACAGTGAGAGACAGCCTGGTGAACCAATGTGCCCAAATACTGGCCTGCTACCGCAAAAACTGTGCCAGCCCTTCATCTGCTGGCCAGGTAGAACACTGACCCGAATCATCATCACTACACACCCCCTACAGATGGCACAAATCCTGACATAAATGCACCAACAATCACCTCCTTTTCAAATTTACTCATGCTTTAAAGAAAAAGATAACATGACACACTCATGTTGATTGATCAAATTTGCACATAGAGATTAATCTCTTTTAGTCCTTTTGACATGCATAGAAACGCTTGAACTGAAAATCTCCATGATGCATAAAACAAAATATAGACAGAGCATGTGTCATTATGATGTTTGTTTATGTTTGTTTTGTCCCTAATGCACATCTATTTCTTATTATTAGAATTTCCCCTCAGTCAAATCTGTCTAATACACAGACACAAAGTCTCTATCACCCGGCTCTACCCATACATTATATTTCTGTGTCACGCAGCTGATCCTACCAGAGTGCATGAAGTTGTTACCAGTGTACCTGAACTGCGTGTTGAAAAGTGATGTGCTGCTGCCAGGAGCAGACGTGTCGCTTGATGACCGCGCCTACCTGCGGCAGTTGCTGAGCTGCATGGATGTCACGGAGAGCCACATCTTCTTTTACCCTCGCTTGCTACCTTTGGTGAGAGCACCATCTGATTTGGCAAAAACAATGGAGCACTCAGTGCTCTGTTCCATTTCATCAGGGATTAGATGTTCCTTTAAATAAATGCTGTATCCAGATGAACTGATAAAACTTTTTTTGTGATATGCAGCTTTCAGTTAGCTGAAGACTGACTCACTATAATTCTAGTCTTAAAGCCCTTTCTCGTCTCCCTGGGTCTCTCAGATGAAGTTGGATGGGGACTCCTTGCCAATGGCAGTAAGGGGCTCTGAAGAAAGGCTGTCCAAAGGTGGAGTCTACCTCCTGGAGACAGGACTCCACCTCTTCCTGTGGGTGGGAGCTAATGCACAGCAGGAGCTGCTGCTCAACATCTTTGGCACACCCAGTTTCAGCCAGATAGATCCTAACATGGTGAGAATAAAATGCACCTAAAAACACCTTAGCATCTATTGACTCGGGCCTAACCAGAATCAGGGTGCCAGCTTTAATGTACTTTTTTTGGTAACGGAAGTTGGAAGGTACAACTTTTTATACAGTTGTTAAACAACATGCTTTAATAATACATTTGATTTTATCAATATTCAATATTTTTGAGAAAGTTTGGCATGATGGGATGGTGGCACAGGTGGCTACAGGAGGACAGAAATGTATAATTTCTCAGGTAAACTTGAGGAATACAATGTAAAGTGATTTGAGTGGTTGCTTGGCTAGAAAAGTACTATTTGAAAATGAGTCCCTTTACAATTGTGTTTCAGACAAGTTTGCCTGTGGTGGACAACCCCTTCTCTCAGAGATTAAGACAGATCATTGACTCCTTCAGAGCACAACGGTCACGATACATGAAGGTCAGTGCTCACTTGGTTATCTGGTTTTTCTCAGCCTATTCACTCTTTATTTTGCCCATTATTTCACTAAATGTCTCCTCTTTGAACCTGCTGTTTTCTTTGTTGCTCTCAGATTTTTTTCTTTTATCTCTCTCTTTTCACTCTCCCTCTCACTGGTTGTCTGATTGTGACTGTTATCTCTCCTCTGTAGATGATGGTGGTGAAACAGGAAGACAGAGCCGAGCTGATATTCAGGCACTTCCTGGTTGAGGACAAAAGTGCTAGCGGAGGAGCGTCATATGTGGACTTCCTGTGTCACATGCACAAGGAAATTCGCCAGCTTCTCAGCTAGGACCACCTTTCCTTCTCCTGTGTCACCCTCAGAACCCTAAACCCTGTCACCTTTCACCTTATCCCTCTGAAAGCGCTTTATATTTTATTACCTAATAAACTAAGCACCCCCCCCAATCAGCCAAGGGCCAGAGACACATTCACAGCAGAATCCCTGTTGTGTCTGTGCACGAGAGAGAGATATGGAGAAAGCCTGTTTGTGTGCAAGAGAGAGTGAAGGGAACTGTCAGTTCATGCAACTCTGCTCTGCCTCAAATCTGAAGCTTCCGCACAGAAGGAGCTTTCTAACTTGTTAGGGAGGGTATTGGGTATTGTATGTAAAGAGTGAGTGTCTGTGTATACAGCTATATGTGACTAAGGGAGGGAGAGGGCTGATGTTGATTGTAGTCGGTTTACTGTCTGTAACATTAGCACTGAAGGCTGTTCGTAGCCACATAAATGACCCTCCAATTGCGAAACTCAACTCATTTTGTATGATTGAAACCTGGTAAAGCTAAGGATACATTACAAGATGTATATGAAATGAAATAAATGCTGTTCTTTTCCATCTCTACAATTATTTTTGTCTTTTTCTCCTGTCTTACCATGGCCTTAGTAACTTCCATCCCCTCCCCGCTCCAGCGCTGCTCCATTTATCCATCATGCTTGTCGTTCCCAAGTGTCGGGAAGATTAGTAGCCCTCTAGCCACTCTGTTTGCACTCTTGTGCTTGTAGCAGATGTCTAGTTCTAGATACTTAATTGAATGACCACTTGAAATGGGGTCTGTTTACCTCGTGTAGTTATTTCCTAAAGGTAATACGCAAGTATATAATAGAAGTATCTTGAAGTAAAACTTGTTTGATTTCAGCATTTACCAGCATACTGAAAATAACACTAGAAGGGGAGGGCAGTTATCATAACTAAGGTCACCTGATCAGCAATGACGGTGACTGGTGTTCTATCCAGATTCAGCCCAGTCTTCCCCTGTAATGCTGACATCTGGCTCAAGTGGAGCCTGAAATATTTTTTCGGTGATTGACCAAATGAGTGTTTTGATTTGCTGTTCAGATTCTGTTGTGTCTTAGAGTAATCTCCAAATAATTCAGTCTATGCATCCACTATGAAAGGCCGGAGAAAAAGGAAATCAGGAGAGGTGTGTAAATTTCTGATCTTTTAACATCAGTGAAATGGGACATTCTCCTGAGGATTAGAGTATGGGTTTAACTGTATCTGTTGAGCTGTTGTACATTGCATGTGATGTATAGAGCTTTGCCCTTCATCAGTCAAAAGATGTTGTCACTAAAATCATGAAAAGTAGTGCATGTTCTATAGCTTAATGTGACCACATACTGTGTGACCACCGTATGTGACACGTTAAACTAATGCTACATCCTCACACTGCAAGGGGGGAAATAGATGAGGTGACAGTGTACAGATGCACATCATCTATCTATTAGCAAAATCTATGAGTTGTATATACTCAAGATTGTTGGTGCATAAACAGTATATAATCTGTACAGAATTTTAAAAAAAGATACCATTTTCTAAGACCTGCCTGACCAGCTTTAAGTTTTCAATTGGTTGGTTTCTGTCACACATACCAGTAGCCTAAATATAAAAATCATGTCATTTAGTCGAGACCTAAGGTCTTGGCTGGTGTGTGTGCGCATTTGTGTGTGTGGGTGTGTGTGTGCAAAAGAAGCGAGTGTGTGAATTTGTGGTACTGTGGGGTCGGGTCGGTCCTGATGAATTTCTCCTGAGGAACAGAGGGAACGGGCAACAAACACACACTCCTTATGGAAGTTGAATCAAGACTTATTTCTACCCCTTTTTTTAAATAAAGTGTTTTTGGTGTTTCTTCAGTATGTGTATCCCTCTGTTTCATCTTCTGTTCACACACCCTGTCTGATTGACCCTCTGTTTGACTGTAATCTCAATTTTTGTTCACTTTTTTTTTCATTGCCTTTTGGGACTGCTAATAATAAAATGATTGTTGAAAATGAGTTTCCCGGTTTAACTTCTCCCATCTCTACCTTTGTATATCTGTCTGACATGCACTGATTTGGGAGATTGCAATTGTATTATCTTACACTCGTAAAACACATTTAATAAAATATGAAAACTAATAAGAATTTCACAATGCAATTTACAGTTATTTTACTGTACAGTGTAAAAAGATGTCCATAAAGCCACAATCTGATTATGCTGCCATTTGAGCACACCAGGTTCATGAATTGGCTTTGGGTCGATATCAACATGAAAGTAATCCTTAAAGGAATTTTATATATTTGTTTAGACTTGAATAATTTAAGATCCACAAAATACTGTTAATCTCAACTAGGTTGTGTCTTAACACAGACACACTGTGGAGTCCACCCAGCCAAGCCTAAATCCTGGGTAAAGGGGCCCGGAGAAGGCAGCATGGAAGGTGTGCAGGAGGTTCAGTGAACCAGAAGAGACACTGTAGAAAGAGACGGTTCCAGCTGACCAGTCCAGATACACTCCTACTCTGTTGGAGCAGGGGGATGAGGGTACAATGGTGCTCACATCATTGTGCCAAGCACTGTAGCTGTCTTTGTTGCAGCTCAGGCCCCAGGACAGGTTATTGTGTCCAATCCAGCAGTCGTGTCCCTCTCCTTTCCTTTTCATCTCTCTGTAGGCCAAACCTATCGAAGCTCTCCCACACCACTCGGTCTCCCAGTAGCAGCGCCCGGTCAGACCCTCTCTACACAGCACCTGGGAAGAGAAATCGAATCTTTCCGGATGATCGGGGTATAGCTGCTTTGTCCACCGCAAGGCCTTTCTGTTGCAGTTCGACAGAGACAAATCTTTGTGTGCTGTATTGGGATCCAGAGTGAGCTCGGTGGTATCTGAACAGATAGAGTGACAGTCAAATGTGTTGCTTGTTTCCATAATTCCTAATAAAAAAAGACAAGTAGTATTTAAACGAGTCCATAGGAGGAGCTGCTCACATTTCAGGGGACCTGGTTGGATTTTGGATTCACCACATTGGTCAACACTGAGGTCAGAAAAAGAGATCATGACGGCACCAAGGAATTGACAGAGGGCTATGGCCGACACCCCACCCTTCAAAAGCTCAGTTCAGGAAGGTGCCACCCCACCCATGATAACTGCCACATTTCTAAGAAAACTGATAGGTTATTAAGCTCTATTTTGTTGCCATGGATGTCTAGCAGGAGTCAAAGGGTCGACACCATCATTACTACCTGAGTTTATGCAGACTGCAGTGTGGGTCATCGAGCAGGGCAGAGAGCAGCATCAGGCCACAGTCTCCTGGATGGTTGTAGCTCAGATCGAGCTCTTTTAGACGGGATGATTTTGAATTGAAAGAGGACGCCAGGTACGTACAACCCCTCTCTGTAACTCTGCAAAAAGATAAACTTAAAATAAAAAAAGACACATTTACTAAATGACTGTCAGCCACTAGTTTCTTCGTGTTATGTACCTGTACCATGTTCCAATAAAACCAATTATAGCACCACTTTGCAAAAAATTTAAAGAGTTTATAGTTGGCAACTGCTTTATGTTAACATATTTGCTAATGTCACAAATCACTGATGAAACGTAAAGCATTAATAAAAAGCCTCTGGGTTACCAGTGTGAGAACCTGAGTGAGATGTCCATTTCACATGTCACGAATAGTTCCCACGAATTTAGATGGAGCTTGGGAGAAAAGGTTGGATACCCTTCCTAACACCCTGCAGTAGCTTTGAACCCACGACCTCTGGTTCGTCGGTTCCCGAAGTGCCCACTCTACCACTGACCGACCCATTTTATCAATTCCAGTGTCTCAGTCAAAGTGTTTTCAGAGGCCACATGACTGTCAGGGATTGCTGATTCATATCCTCCGTGAGGTAAAATAGTATGACATGTGGGCCTCTCACTATGTATAAAACAACATTGATTCTCTGTGCTAACGTCTTGTTTGAAATTAATAGTTCTCCAATAAAAACAGATGCCATTTTGTCCACCCCCCACGTTTTTCTTGCATGTATTTATTTAGAGGTAACATGTTAAACATGTCACAAAGTTTATTTATGCACCTCAATAATCCAGGTAAGGGAATCACAAAAAGGTTAATCGGCTCAACTGGATAAGATTAATGGATACGACATGATAACCTTATCCAGTTGAACCGATTCACTTTTTGTGAAGTCTCAAAATTATTTATGTGTTAGGCTTCGATAGCCCCTTCCCATGGCAACTTTGTGTGTGTGTGTGTGTGGGGGGGGTTCCTGATCATATGGGTACTCTCAGCCCACCTTAGTCTTTCCTTTAAAGAATGGCTGATGGACATCCAGCCCACATGGGCTCCCAACCTTGCAACTCGAAAAACATATTTATGCTTTATATCGTCATATCACTGATTTAAACTAATAAATACGTTTTTAATATCTAATGGGTGCCATTTTACGTGACGGGATAAGTCCCCACTTTGTGGGAATGGACACAGACCAAGATAGAGCATGGGGATATAAGGTCAGATGCTCCTCCTGAGGCCTTGTGGTGGAATCGAACCCGCAACATTTTGCTCGTCATTTCCCAACGTAAATAAAGATCATTCATAAAGTGGCCACTCACCCGTAGGACAACTAGCAAGTTTGAACGGTTATAAATCACGGCAATCTCACACATGTTTAAATGGATATAATACATCCCTGTTGTTGTTAGGTTTCCATTACTACATTACCCACAAACCCTGAGGGTGATAACGTCACTTTTTCTGCGACAGAGAGTTGTGTCTGCTGCTGACGAAGTAATGAGAGTTTTCCTGGCTTTTCAACACGCAAATAAATCTCTGTCTCTTCTGTGTAGCCCCTGCAATAACTTACTGTAAAGTACTGCTCTTGATATGCATTAAATCAGATTTAGCATACTTGCATGAGTTTTTCCAGTTTACAGTGGAGACTCCCTAGTCCACCACATAACTTCTGCACTCCCAAATCTTGCAGGTCGTTCTCAGCCAGGTCCAACATCTTCAGCTGAGAGCATTCAGAGCTGATAACTGCAGCCAGGGTGTCACAACTTTGCTCCGTTAGGTTACAGTATCTCAGTCTATGGGAAAAGGACACAAAAAAGTAACGTGCACTTCCAGAATTAGCTTATCAAAAAGTTGTATTCTCTGTGGATAAGCATTTTTTTAATTCATGGAAGGTGACGACAATTGTACATCATAGAGTAAAGTACGGAAACACGGAGTATAGTAAAATATATTGACCTTAGTGTCTCAAGGTTGCATTTCATAAATCCGGCAGAAAGAAGTACAACCCCAGAGTCTGTCAATTTATTGTCACTCAGATCCACCTCTTTGAGTTGGGATGAGTTTACACATGCAGCCAACATTTCACAGCAGTTCTCTGTCAGATTGCATCCAGCCAGTCTGAAGTTGGGAAGACAAGAAATTATAAGTGACGAAGCATTTTTGAAAAAAACGATCCTTTCAGGTGAAACTGGGCCAGACAAAGAATGTCCTTTCGATTTAACTTGCTCGGAGTTGTCATATGAGCGACGTTCCAACAGTTCCGGCGCATTATCATAGCGTCAGTTACCAGACCCCGGGACAAGGCAAGTATTGCGTCCACTAAAATACTATAAAATATAAAGTGGCAACTTGTATTTACCAAATTTTTCAAAATTGCCAAAGTATTAATTTATTTATTATTACTACTTTATTTTCTTTCAAGATTTTGCACCCATGTGACCCCACTCATATGCCCCGCCCACACTACGTCACTGGTTCCAATGTCAGGTTTATACTCGGTCATTTTATCCACCGTGGAAAAAAACCAGCAGGTTAAAACAAATTCCCTCAGTAAAGTTCGGAACAAGTTTGGGAATTCAGTAGAGTGAGTTGTATCTTATGTAGTAAAGGTCCATACTTAGCCACTTGGGATGCTTTGACGACAGGTAGCAGTCTCAGAAGACCTTCCTCGGACTGGGTGTACTTGGTGAGCTCAAACACGTCCAACTTCTCCTCTGAAGTCAGCAACACAAAGACTAAAGCGGCCCAGTGGGCCGGTGAAAGTTTATCTGAAGAGAGACTCTCTGAGCTCAGAGATTTCTGAATCTCTTTCACTAGTGAGTGATCATTGAGCTCATTCAAACAGTGGAACAGATTGATGCATCTGTCAGGGGACGTGTTGTCTCTGATTCGATCCTTTAGGTATTTGATGACCTCCATTCTAGTTTTTGGGTTGATCCTGTTCTTGGACAGCAGTCCCTTCAAAAGTTTCTGATTACAATCTAAAGACAGACCCATGAGAAAGCGGAGGAAGATATCAAAATGTCCATTCTCGCAGGTTAAAGTCTTTTCCACTGCTGCTTTGTAGAGGATGAGCGCTGATGTGTCTCTGAATTGAAATCGTCTTGATATGGATGACTTTCTGATCAAGACGTTAACGTCTTCATTGTTGAAGGTGAGAAACACATAGAGAGCAGCAAAGAATTCTTGAATGCTCAGATGCACAAAGCAAAACACTTTATCCCTGCATGGCGTTAGCTCCTCGTTGAAAATCTGTGTGTAAATTCCTGAAAAAAGTGATGCTTGTTTGACGTCAATATTGTTCAATGCGAGGTCTCTCTCATAGAAGATGAGATGGCCTCTCTCTAGCTCCTTGAAGGCCAACTTTCCTAATGCAAGGATATTGGCTCTTGTTCTCTCTGCATTTGACTCTCTTCTTCCATGCTGCCTCATGTTTGTGCTTTCCTCGTGCAGGGCCAGAAAGTGAATGTACATTTGAGTAAGGGTCTTGGGCATGTCCTCGCTGCCTGTGGTGGCCAGCTTCTTCTCCAGAACTGTGGCGGCCATCCAACAGAAGACTGGTATGTGACACATAATGTGGAGGCTCCTGCATGACTTCATATGGGTGATTATTCTGTTGGCTAGGTTCTCATCAACAACTCTCTTCTTGAAGTATTCATCTTTCTGGGGGTTGTTGAATCCTCGCACTTCAGTCACCAAATCCACAAGGTCAGGAGGGATCTGAACAGTAGCTGCTGGTCGGGAGGTTATCCAAATGAGAGCAGTGGGTAGCAGACGTCCCCTGATGAGGTTTACCAGAATCACATCTACCGTGGATGGCTCCACAACATCACAGATTATTTCACAGTTGTGAAAGTTGAGAAATAGGCGGCTCTCATCCAGACCATCAAGGATAAACAACACCTGGTACCTGTCACACATTGAGATACCCAAATCTTTAATCTCAGGGAAAAAGCAGAAGAGAAGCTCCGAAAGACTGAAGACTTTCTTATTCATCACATTCAGTTCTCGAAATGAAATTGGAAATACAAATTCCAAGTTCCTGTTTGCCCTCTCTTCAGCCCAGTCTAAAATGAACTTTGTGACAGATACAGTCTTTCCGATGCCAGCAACTCCTCTTGTGATCACAGTCCTTACAGGACGATCATGTCCAGGTAAAGGAACAAACATGTTGTTGCACTTGATGGCTCTCTCTTGTGCCATTTTCATTCTGGATGTCGTCTCAATCTGCCTCACTTCATGCTCATTATTGACCTGACCACACCCGCCTTCAGTGATGTAAAGCTCCGTGTAGATCTTTTCAAGGAGCACTTTGTTCCCTTGTGTCTGAAGTCCCTCGAGCATATGCATGAACCTGCTCTTCAGCTTGTTCTTCAATTCCCATTGATATTTCAGGAGGTGATCTTCTGAAAGAGACAATGCACGGAAGGTTCATTTTGGTGTCAGTATTTTGGTGTTCCTCTTACTGCGTGACTATTAACCAAGTGATCAAATAATCTCGGTGCTCCCTAATCAAGCCAGTCACCGGACAATGAAATCTAGCTGTGATGTAGACAAAATCATAGGTAAAACCTCATTATCTACTTTAATAGCTTACTGGTGGCCTCAAAGTTTTGAGTGGGAGAGGCTTCTGCGGTGGCATTGTTGGATGAAACTTGTGATGGATTTTTAGACTCTGCAGAAGGACAGAAAGTTGAAGAACAGTGAATGTCCAGACATGGAAAATTGTTCATTTTATTCATTATGACTACTTATCTTGAACTATAATTTATTATCCTTGTAGTTTAGTCTATTAGTCCATTGGCATTTGGTAGACACTTATATTATAGTAATTCACTGCCCTGTAATTTCATCAGATTTTTATTTTATTTTATTTTATTTTTATTTATTCATGGTTTTAGTGTTGGTAAGTGTATTTAAATTCCTCTGCCTGTGGACCAGGGATTAAAGAAGTTGTCTTGCTATATCTCTGTACAATGGATCACACTTGTGTGTTTTTAGTGCATGGAGTCTCTGCTAACTCTCATTTTCTGTTCAGGTTAAAACAGCCCTTTTGAAATAACCAATATTAACAGTAAATATTGGTTATAGTATTGATAATTGAATTGAAAGTAAATTTTACAACTGTCTTGTTCTAGGTTTGGAAATCCCAGAGAAGTTGAATGAGTTCATCTGGACACCTAGCTTAGTGGTAATACTCAATCACTCATCTAATTGACTTCCTCAGTTCTCATCCAGCTGGAGGTATCCCCGCCCTTAGAAACAATACAGTTACATAATGACTGAAACCTGATTGCTGTTTTTCATTTTGTATTGTATTGTTTATAAGGGTGGAGATACCTGCTACTTGGTGTCCAGAATAACTGATTAAAACCTTATGGGATTTTTCAACTATACTTCTATAAAATTGAAAAAGCAGGGTAATGCATGGATGTGATAGACAAATAGTACACCCATTCCTAATTCGGGAGCAGAACATGAGGGTTGGAGTTAAACGGGTCAGAACTAAATGAATTGAGGATGATGTTGTCTGTGTACCTTGGTCTTTGGAGTTGATACTGATGTTGAAATTGATTTGATTAACTTGGCAGTCCTTGACGGAGGGAGCCACCACCGTGCTTCCACTCTGGGCTATACAGCTGAGATAGGCTGAATGGACAACAGGCTGAGGATATGAAGAAGGCCCTTGGAGAAACCATGAAGTCAGTGGAACAAACTCAGTTTGAGAATGATTCTTAATTCAATCAATATCAACCGTTTGAATATGATCTACTCTCTTGCGGTATGCTTAAGAGACCACAATTATGCTTCTTATCAAAGAATACATTTTAGGACACATTGCAGTCATGATGGCATTGATATATCTCAGGGAATGCCATTTACTGTGAAGCAAAAATTCAACAGTTCACCAATTTAACAATATTCCTATAAAATCCTTACCTGAACACTCCTCCATCTTTTCAGCAGCACGTTTAAGTACATCCTCAACTTCTTCACAGCCATATGTGTTCTCTCTGACCGGTATTTTCTGCCTATACAGGTGTAATGATATAAGATTTGTGTTCCGTCAGTGTTTTTATTTATTCTCTCGTTCTGCAAACCTTTTATCTTGTTTTTCATGTTTCCCCTTTTGAGATGCAACTGCATTGTTTATTGTTTGGTTCTCAAATTGACAAAAGCAGTGGGAGCAAAATGGAAAATCTCAGATAAATGCAATAATGATTCGATAATATTTCTTTTAAAAATATGTTTTTACATGTTATGGTTAATTCCTATATTGTGGAGGTGAGCATGTATCTAGATGGCTCATAGCCCACATGCCAGGAAATAACAAGTTAGGCATCGCATATTCAATCCTACCCTGGAGCATCTGCCCTTAATGCCCTACACTCCATCTAG
>OMLC01047405.1:0-11827 GCA_900302585.1 Regalecus glesne | reverse complement strand
ACCCCCCCCCCCCGACTTGTCTCACTTATCCAACAAGTAAATGATTGTTCTCTTATTTCAGACTATCTGTCATCCCCAGTACCATGTTGGCCTGAGTAACTAATGAACATCATTTACAGTTTATTGCGGTCAGGTTAACACGATGAAATCAAACATTCTGACAACAGTTTTGAAATGACTTTGTATTTCAAAACAAGCTCCATTGCTGCCGATTCCATTTGAATAGGTTGGGTCACGGGAGCGGTTAGTCGTTAAATCAATCACAGTCCAAATTTGGGCTTTATTAGAGTCATGAGGTGAATTTGGAACACTTTTGAAAATACCAACCAGATTAGTATGTGTCCTCTATATAGTCCCTCTTATGACCTCATAGCATCCATCCATCCATCCATTGTCAACCACTTAGCCGAAGTCAGATTGTGGAGTCATGCTGGAGCTTATCCCAGCGGTCATTGGGTGAAAGGCAGGGAAACACTCTGGACAGGTCACCACTCCATCTCGGGGCAGGGGTGAGGGACTAAAGCTGGACGCCCTTCCCAACGCACCGTGGTGGATTCGAACCCACAGCCTCTGGCTCATTAGTTCCAGAAGTGCACGCCCTAGCCCTGAGCTACTCCACCTCGTGTTATTTACCTCTCATTTTCGCCTGTGTGTGTATATAGTCAATCCTTGTGTATATATCTGAAGATTGCTGTGTTGTCATTCTACGTGAAGTACCTGCGAGAGCCATGAGACCAGAGTCAAATTCCATGTAGTGAAAAGCTACATGGCCAATGAACTGACTGATATAGAAAACATCTGTCCTCCTTTGTGGAATGACATAAGACTGTGGGATAATATTGCTGCTTCACGAGGGGAGATTTGCTACTTTATACGTTCAACATCTGTACGACATGGGAACTGTAGACCATATTGGCTGTGGTCACACATCTGCAGCAAATATCTGTTCACTTCCGTTCTAAGTAAGCGAAGTGTTCGCCTCTAGTCGTGGAGGAAACTTGCATCTTCGGTTATGTCTGTTCATTTGTTTTAGAGCAAAATGCCAGGATGCTCCACCTTCACCTCCAATCAACTTTGATGAACTGTGACCAGCGAACTCACTCCCTCAACCAATAGCAAGCAAGCGGGTGTGGTTGACCCCACTTTGCTGTAATTGATGTAGTTTTCTCAGAGAGCCAGGAGGGAGGAGACTTTGGATTGTTGCAATCTAACCAGCTGGTCAAAGTTCTCCAAAGTTGAACTCAGCATGAAGCGAAGATTTCAGTTTCCCTCGCCGTCAGAAACGAATGTTTAATCAGTCCCTTCAGCGAGTGTTCGCTCGCGCAGAATGAAAACGACAAAGGGGCAGTTTTAGGCTGGCACGGCTCAGGAGGTAGAGTGGGTCATCTAGTAATCAGAAGGTTGCTTGTTTGATCCCCCGCTCCTTCAGAAAGTCTGTTGGAGTGTCCTTGGGCCGGACACTGAACCCTCTAACTGTTCCCTGAGCACTGCAGCTGCTCACTGCTCAGATATTTCAATGCAATGAGCAGACTTTCTATTAATAACGCCAATTCATATTTTGCAGTTTACAAATAACTGGTACACTGATGGTCTTCCTCTTTATTTGGCCGTACAACTATGAAAAAGTGACACATTGTACAAAATCTTGATTTATCTTTATCTGGACTTCAGTGACCATTTTCCTGTCACAAGCCAACATCTGCTCCTCCTACCTCTACCATGGTTCCTTACTGTTTTAGGACAAACTAAATCCACCAAGGTTAGACCTCATCCAAACACCCCAAAAAGGGCTCAGTTATTTTCCATAGCATGCAGTGTCAAGGCACAAAGATGGCTCATCAAATCAAATCCCATTGCAAAACTGGAATTGACTCGACATGCCTTCAGATGAGTCAGAGGGTTGCCAGCCAACCTCCTAACCAGCATTGTCTTACAGGTAAGCATTGATGGTCGAAGAGCTTATCGGAACATACCCAAATCCCATCATACATGTGGATGGCTGTTTTCTATAACTGAAGGGGAGGTTGCTGTTGGGTCACTCAAATATGTTCCTTACTAAAATGCACACCAGATTTGAGGTCAAGTATTGGCAGAGTTGGGGGATACGGTTATGTAGTGTACATCTCCAGATGTGACTTTCTTTTTTTGGGGGGGGGTTCTACTTGTTTTTGTTTTCTTTCTGGCTTTGGTCAGAAGTTATAAGTCAGGCCCTTGCTTCACATCAGGCATCGATTTGTCAATCTACGCAGGGTATTGTAGGTGGCTCTGATTTTTGAAATTAGATCCATTTGTTCCCATGTGTCATGATTTCTTTTAAATGAGCCTTCTTTCAGTGCGCTAATCTCTCATCTTGTCCAATCCGTTATTTTGCTGGAGTAGCAGAGCACTTCTCACTGCCAACAAAATACTTTCTCTCAACCAGCTTTCATCTTTGAAACGGGCTTTCTTTGTGCCTGCCTGTTCTCAGCCTTGGTCTTCTCCTTCAGTAGGCTTGACAAGCAATCTGCCCTTGTCTGGGGGCTGATTTGGCAATATTACTTCTCTTTGTTGGTGTCCAAATCCTCTCCACTGAAAAGGCTTAGGGTTAGAACTCCATCCCTTGCTAGCATTACGTTTTGGGTTTTTGGTACATTTGAATTCTTCTTTGAATACAGACGGAGGTAATTCATAGACAACTTACTTGCAGTCTTATGCATAGCTGTATCTGTCCCTCACTGATAAGCTAATAATTTTTCTGTTTTGCCAACACTGAAATGGAAACTCTGACCCAAACAGTTTGAGAAACGGGCAAAGATGGAGACACGACTTTGGCTTATTCTAGATGGTGAAAGTTGTAGAATCGGACTCTAAACGGACAAAATTATTCACAGGCCCATAACAATTTGACTGGAATCCACCTTCAGATGGCTACAGTTACATTGAGACATTATCCGTTTGAAATGTAGACTATATTCCTAAGTGAAACCTCTGGCTGACCCTCTCAAAGCACACTCTCATCTTGGGCCTTAACCATTGTGCTCTGTTAAATTAAAGAAAACAATAAAGTTATCAAATAAATTGCGCAATTATATTCTTATAAAACTCAGAGGTGACCTATGTCAATGTGACCGGTGAGCAGCACATCCACTTCTAATTGGTGAACAGACCATGAGGGTTAATATCCTAATATAATTGGTATCGTATTATTCAAGGAAGTCAATTGTAGACCATTACTGTGGGCCTTTAGTATATGTCATCACAGACCTCGAGCTTTTAAACAACATCACAAAGTCCTATAGGTTCATCAATGTGGAACCTGTGGTGGTTTTTAATTTTTTTTTTCCCAATTGATTTTCAACCGAGACCACTTGTTTTCTCTTGACTATTTCTAATATTTTGCCTTGGTTGGGGTTGTGGGGAAAGTGTCTTTGCTGCCTGATGTTATTAGACTTGCAAGGGGAACTTGAAATGTGAATTTGAAACCTCACTACTCTGGTGACTTTACCATCTTGAGATGAAAAACCATCTACAGGCATTGAGCTGGGACTAAGGGATGTAAGCATAGCAGGGTATACACAGCTACAACTCGGCTATACAACTACTAAAATTAATGATGGGTCAGTTTGAGTTCAGTGTGCCAAAGTGCCAGTATTGATTTTTAATTTCCCTAGCTGAAGATGTGAGTGATGTACCTGTGTCCTGCTATGCTTACATCACTCGTTCCCAGGATTATCCCAGCACTTGTATGGGATTTTTCACTTTCGAGTTGTAGCGAACTCTAAATTAGTCTTGGGTTTAGTTGCTCTTTGGGGGAAATAGTAATAAGACTATTTGTGCTTAGTAATATCCAACCCTATGGGGCCTGCAAAGGAAGGTAGTGTAGGGGGAAAAGAAAACGTAGAGCATACTTTTGCTTTCCTTTGCAAGACCTTTGGACTCTGAAGTTGAGGTCAGTCTTACAGCTTGCATCAGCAGCATCTGCAAGAAGGAAAATGAAAGGCCTTGTAAAATTATTCTTCTTGTTTGCGTGTCTGTGAACTCTGAGTAAACAAGATGAGCTTTGAATCTCATACGATTACGATTAACCCCTTCCCTCTGCATGCTCCATAAAATCCTAAATGAAGTGACCTTGTTCGGTTAACAATTTAGACTTAGCTACAGCTGCAAAATCATGTCCCTTGGGTAAAAATGAAATGTCAGCCCATGTTTGCTTACTCGCATTTCACTTCTCCACAAAGGATTGTAGATCACGAGTAGACAGCATTATGCCACATGTATCATTTGTTAGGTTTAAAATCATAAGGGAAGTTTTACTTGCACAAAGCACACAAATGTAGCTACGGAAGTGAAAACATTTCATATGCTTGAAATGACAGATGACGACACCGAGGATGGTTTCAGGTACGGTTACTCTCGAACAACTAATTTGTGTTAGTTTGGCAGTAGGACTGGGTGAAATGGACAAAATCAAACATCAGAATATTTTGGGCCAAAATACCTCAATATTGATATTTTGATGTTTTTATAGAGATGACCTGATGCTCTCACAAAATAGTTACAAAATGGCATTTTTGTAATGTGGATATGATGTCCAAACGGGTAGAGAAAAATAACAGTCTAAAAAGATCCGTCTAATAAGAACAGTCCAATAAGATCAGATAATTCTATCTAATGTGATGCAGCTTTAAGTCCAGGAAAAGACAACACCTACATCCTATTGCAATATTAAAATCCCAGATTAAATCTGGTCTCATAACATGATGTTAATACAATGTCTATACACTGCCCTGTATTATTTTGCAGTACATCACAAATGGTGCAAATGAATAAATCTTCCTCTTCATTGACGGGTAACTTGAAGCCCTTGGTCAACTACACAGCATTGGTTGTTCTTTTGCTCGCATAGTCCTACTGTATAGTGGTCAAAGGGAAACTATTGTATCTCATCTAGAGCACCGGTGTGAAGTTCCTTGTGTGCACATTGAATGTTGGAATTGCTGAGTAATTATTTGGTGACTTACCAGATGAAGGTCAATATCCAGATCCTTTCATTTGCCTTCTCATCGTCAGCAGGGCTGTCCTCTCTGTGCCTCAACAGCCTTGACCGTGGCAACACTCGGTACCTCGAAAGTCACAAAGCAGTGTTTGTTTAATAATGTGGATATAATTAAAACGGTGATTAGCATCTAACTACCAACACGTCGGGGGTTTATGATGTTTGGTTGGCCCACCATCCCATAAAGAGGTGATGTTCACTGCCAGGCAAGTCATAAGATGAGATGGCACAACACTGGGTTCTGCCATTATTACTATTATTACTATTACTACTGTAAAGAGGCCTGGTGAGGGTCCTTGTCTGTCATTTCTCTGTGGTCTTTGACAGCCTTCAGTCAAACACATAATGAAAGTATAGTTTCTGTCAAGTTGTTCTTACAGAGTGGAAATGTGAGGGATGTAATCCTCTATTGATCTGGAGATGACCATAAGCCAAACTAAGCTCTCCTACATGGAGCATCATCAAAATGATGCTTTGATCACGGCTTTAGAGCTGAGGTCGGCTTGGTGGATTTCAGAGTCATCCACACAACTTTATGGGGACGGTGCATATTGACGAACACTTAGAATGTAGCTACACCAAATCTAGCCACCAGGCTAATTTCCATCTGTTGTCCCAAGCAGTTAAGGCTTCAGTATTCTGCTCAGGGACATGTCAATACACTATCTGAATGAGCCAGGGATCAAACCACCAACCGAGCACAAGATGACTGCCTTGTGTCCTGAGCTATACTGCCCCATATATCATTTATATTCCGGGGAGATTCACTGCCAAGAAAGGATGGGCCTATAACTTCCCTAGCTAATGTTTTTTTATGAAACGTCTAAATGTTACCCTCTGCTCTATAATAAACTCCTTGTTGCCTCGATGAGCTTCGTACACCCCTGCAGCCCATGTTTCATAACGACACAAGAACACGGGATTTTAGAGGCACACTTGAAGTCAACGGCACTTCTGTTTCGAGGCTCTCCAGATGGCTTTGTATGCAGCACATTGAGCCACGTCCCGCAAGGTTCTAACCCATCTTTCTGCTTCTCCTTCTCTATTCAGGTGTAAGTTCTTCAGTCTGACTGAAACTCCAGAAGACTACACCATCATCGTAGACGAGGAAGGCTTCAAAGGTGAGCTCCTCCAGGACACTGTTTGCAGTTCGTTTGAGTCACCGCGGCAACCACCGAGCAGTCAGCAGGAAAATATCACTTTGTGTAATCTATAACGCTCTCGAATCCCCGCGAATGCTCGCCAGCAATGTCCGTCCACGTATTGCCTCATCATCAGTGTCATTATAGATCTGAGGGCGAGCTGCCACTTGCCTGGTTTAGCGGTCGGCTGAGTGAGCGCATCGGTGTTATCACGCAGCCTTTTCCAGGGTGGCCCTCGCTGGTTACCGTGGATACTCCAAGCTATTTGTTGCATGATGGGTGCCGGTATCTTCAACAGAAGGGTGGCTCAAAGCATTTCTTTTTCCTTTTGGGCCTAAATGGGCAGCCAAGACAAACAAGCAGTTTCAGTATATCTATAGTATGATGCAAGAGCCTCACAGGATCATATCAAGCTGAGTATGACCACCACACAAATGGTGTGTCTGCTGCTGTGGGAACTTAAACATTTGCTTACTGGTCAACCAATGTTAAAAAGAGAACAGCTCATGCTTCAGGAGATTTGAGGAGCTCTGTGTGCTCCTCCGTTAGTGACGGTTTGTTGCTTTTGCAAACATTGAAAGCTAGGTGTTGGTATTGATAAACCATGGGGCTGCGGTCGAGCACGAGCTTTGAACATTCATGAGCCAGGTTTTGTGGGTTCGAACCCACCCTGGCCTCTGCGGCATCAGGAAGGGGCCTCCGGTCTTAAATCCTCCACGCGACATCCATGTGCCCATTTTACGTGTCCGTCCCCGTGTTGTAAAGGTGGACACAGACTGAGATGGAGCGTAGGGGATTAAGGCAGGATACCCTTCCTGAAGCCCTGCGGCGGGTTCAGACCCGCGGGCACGGGATCGTCTCTGTATGAAGCACACGCTCTACCGCTGAGATAACATGGGCCCCTATTCTGTCATTTATCAAGTTAAAGTAGCAAACATTTGCTGCTTGTAGCTTCGCAGGGGCTAAGATTTATTTGCCTTTCTCGGATTTGCTCATCGAATGAATAGTAAAGGAAGCGTTTTTAGATAACTGCTCAAACTGTTTGACTTGATTGACTAATTGATCCACAAATAATCGATAAGTTCAATCGTGGATGTTTTTTTTTCAAAAAGCAGTTTTTACAGTGTTCACTTTGTTGAAGGGTTTTTTTTATTTTATTTTGCTGAATCCTGTTGACATGTGAAGCTGTGCTGCCCATGGGGGAATCTGAACGGAGATAGAGAACCTATTGTGAATTCACTGATAATACTCTGAAATCGTGCTGGAGTTTGAAGAAAGGGGACACTCTCTCTTTGACACCTGCTCTCCGGTCTTCTTCCAGAGCTGCCTGAATCGGAGCACATCAGCGTTGCCGAGGCCACATGGTTGGCTCTGAACGTGGTGTCAGGGGGCGGGAATGCCTCCAACTCGCAGCCAATCGGAGTCACCAAAATCGCAAAATCAGTCATCGCACCCCTGGCCGACCACAATATCTCCGTATTCATGTTGTCGACGTATCAGACAGACTTCATTCTGGTGAGTGCAGTTTAACGTCTATGGCCTTTCAGAGTATTTGTATTTCTCAGCCTAGCATGCTACAGGACGTTGGGGTACTGGTACTGAAACACTGCAAATCTCATACATCTGGGGGTGGCATAGCTCAGGGGGTAGGACGTTTAGTAATTGGAAGATTGGTGGTTTAATCACAAACCCTTACAAAGAGTGTGTTGAGGTGCCCTTGAGCAAGACACTTCACCTCTAACTCGTCAAGCCCTGAGATGGAACGGTGGTCTGTCCAGGGTGTTTTTCCCCCCACTTTTCGCCCAATGAGTGCCGGGATAGGCTCCAGTATGGCCCAATTTCAGATAAGTGGTGGATGATGGACGGATGAAAACCAGAGCACGTGGAAGAAATCCATGTAGACATGAGGAGAACATGCATACTCCACACAGAAAGGACCTGGGACAGGTTCTGAACCAGGACCTTCTAGCTGTGAGGCAACGGTGCTGACTACATACTGGGCCACTGTGCTGCCAGGGTTGTCTAATGTCGAACGTGTTGTCTAACGTCACTGGGCGCGTGCCACTGAACACCCAGGTCTGATGGAGTAAGCGTGCTAATCTTATTCACTCACAAGCATTTGAGGCAGCAAATTGATTAGCGGTACATTTCAAAGATGGTTTTAAAGCGTGTTTGAAGGCTTACGTTGTCTCTCTGGTATGTGACCAATGCATAAAGAGCACATTCAGTGAACATCACACTGGATAGAAAGTACTTTCGAGAGCCCTGCTTTTATGCATTTGCAAGAAGTCAGTTTATAGAAGTTGCTCATTCCCACCAGTGCGTCATAGTAGAGCCTGTATGGCCACATGGAGTCACTTTGCAAGGATGGGGGGCAGAGGGCAAGGGCTACTGAATAGCCTTTGCCTGTTTATGAAAATTAATTAATGAAAGAACCTGTGTCGATGGTGATGATCTGTTGGCACTTATGTAAATGGGATCAGCAAGAGCTCAGCCTCCTGCTGGAATTCCAGGTAACATGCAGACATAGTCTCTCCCTCTCTCTCTCTCTAGAACCCTAATCACTGGAACAGCAGAAAACATGAGGACAAATCTGTATTATTGTTTTTCTACCCTCCCAGGCTCCTCAAGTTTCCGGGCTGCATGTTCATATTTGCTCTATATATCCCCTCTCCCTTCCTATGTCTGTACATGTATCCCTGTCTCGCACTGTGTCTGATTCAATTACTGAATGCCTGCGCTGACCAAAAGGGATACCTGCTGAGTTTATTTTTCTCTCCATGTTATGACCTTTCATGTTACATAAAACCATAAGGCCTGACCCCAATGTGGAATGCTTTGTATTAAAGCGGCTCCAGGAGTATTCCAACAGCCTGGCCACTCCTCCCCAAACCAACTTGTCTTTTAAGAATCCTCACCCTCTTCTCACACAAACGCCACAATTTGGATTAAAATGCAGTGGTCGCTGTTGGCAAGGAAACAACATGTCATATCCGAATGTACGTCTCCGATTCCCGTCACAGTTTAGTGAGAGACTGAAGAGGAGAGACGCACTAGGCCTGGACACCATGCCCCTCTCTGGGTTAGCAGTAAGAATGTTTCACTTTGATCAGGTTTGAGGCCAGATTCTCAGCCTGTAATAAGATCACCACACAGTAGCCTGGATGTTGAGATTTCTTCAGCCCCATTGTGCAACCAACCCACACTAGTTATTTTAATCTGTTTGACTCTAATTGGTCAGTCAGCAACATGTTCCGAATTCATTAAAACACAATTAGGACTGCCCTGTGGAAATGACCGGGAATGTGTTTGACATCTCGGCCCTTTCACAGTGCCTGCACTCGATATTGGTTATTTTTATTCCTGTACAGAACAGAAATGAGAAGAGCTGCATCCTCCCCACATCTATTCCAACACGTAGATACACCGAGCAGCCAAAACATTAAAACCAACTGTCTAATATTGTCTAGGCCCTCCAAAGTGGCTCTGACCCATCGAGGCACACACTCCATGAGGCCTCTGAAAGTGTCCTCTGGTATCTGGCACCAAGATGTTGGCAGCAGATCCTTTATCAAGTCCTGGAAGTTGCAAGGTGGGGCCTCCATGGATCAGACTTGTTTTTTTAGCACACCCCTCAGATGTTCAATCAAATTGAGATCTGGGGAATTTGGAGGTCAAGGCAACACCCTGAACTCTTTGTCATTCATTTCAAATCATTCCTGAACAGTTTTTTTTCAGTGTGGCCGAGTTATCAGTTTCAGTTTTCAGTTTCCGAGTTTCAGTGCGGCATTATCCTGGTGAATGAGGGCCCTGTCATCAGGGAATAATGCTGCCATGAAGGGGTGTACTTGTAACCATGTTTAGGAAGATGGTATGTGTCACAGTAACATCCACTTGAACGACAGGACCCAAGGTTTCCTAGCAGAACATTGCCCGGAGCATCACTCTACCTCTGCTGGCTTACGTTCTCCCCATAGTGCATTCTGGTGCCATCTTTTCCATCTATTCATCAGCCCAGGCCACCTTCTTCCACTGCGCCATGGGCCAGTTCTGATGCTCACCTGTCCATTGCAGCCACTTTTGATAATGGACAGGGGTCATCATGGGCACTTTGATGGGTCTGCAGCAAGCTGACACTTGTCTATCATAGCCAGAATGGACTTTTCCAGCAATTTGAGCTGCAGCAGTTCTTCTGTGAGATCCGACCAGACAGGCTCGTCTTCAGTCCCCCTGACATCATTGAGCTTTGGGCGCCCATGCTCCTATCACCGGTTCACCAGTTGTCCTTCTCGGACCACTTTTGGTAAGGACCGACCAGTGCGTACTGGGAGTACGCCACGAGACCTGCTGTTTTGGAGATGCTGAGCCAGTCGTCTAGCCACCACAACATGGCCCTTGTCAAAGTCGCTCGTATCCTCAAGCTAGGCCACTTTCCCTGCTTACAACACATCGACTCCAAGAACTGACTGTTCACTTGCTGCCTAATACACGTCCCACCCCTTAACAGGCGTTATTGTAATGAGCTAATAAATGTTATCATTGTACCCATCAGTGGTTTTAATGTTTTGGCTGATCAGTGCATCAATCAAGGAGATAGCCTGCGTTGATTTGAGCTAGGCCCTGCAAAGTACAGCAAAAGAGATTCCAGAGGGTCTGAATTTCCAAGCAGGTTTCTTTACACATTGTTACGCCCAGATTGTGTGTTTACCACTCTGTCAATCAGAGTTTAAACCCCAGAGTTTTTCTATTCTTTCCTCAGGTTCGAGAGCGAGACTTGCCCATGGTCATGCACACACTTTCATCCGAGTTCACTCTACTCAGGGTGGTCAATGGGGAGACTGTTGCTGCCCACAGTCTAGGAGTCACCAATGGCTTTGTAAAACCTAAACTCGGTATGTATGAGGATCAGTATATCCACTTAACAGTTAATGTTTACACGGGCCATTCTGAGACAGGGGTCTTACATGGAACATAATCTACTAATAAAAAAAGACAATCTCACTTTTGGTGGGAAATTCTCAAAATAGTGTTGCATGCATTAGTCACCCACATAGCGCTGGGTGTTATGGAAAACATTATCACAACGATCATAGGGGATTTCACACAGGGTCATATTACCGCATCTGTTTGCATGCTCAAAAATATCTTTTAAGAATCCAGCTGAGGCTCATGATGCTTAACTGTTAGGTAATGTGGAGTCTAATGCCAAACCAAAACTAGTTTTCAAGTGCTGTTCCCTCAAATACCATTTCAGATCATTTTGTGAGAAATCCTAGGTAATGCATTCTCCTTACGGTTTATTTAGACAGCCAAACTCTGTATCACAATAAAGCTATTCAGACTTCCTCACAATACAACACCACTGAAACAAGATGAATCATTCCCAGCCCTACCCTTGTATAAACATTCACAATTTTGGAAAGGGAGCTGCCTTTTGAGTTCCCTGCTCAACGACAGGAGCTGTTGTTCCCTGAGATAGAGACCCTGAGACTACAGACTAAAGCCATGCATGACGTACGTCAACAACTGTTTAAGATGGAACACAAAGCTAATGGTAATCTTTGAGATTATTACTTGTGTGTCTGTGTGTGTGTATACACACACACACATATATATATGTATACATATATATATATGTGTATATATGTAT
>OMLC01047401.1:0-16076 GCA_900302585.1 Regalecus glesne | reverse complement strand
ATGTATTGAGTTTGTAATTTGGAAATTTCAGTTTTAGTTTCTTTTGTTTCCATCTTTTTTAAATTACTTTTTACATAGTGGACTTAAACTGCTTTGGAACTCAAATAAATTCGAGATTAATGACATCTTACCACAGCTTTCCATTAAACTTGAATATTTCAACAAGATGATGTCCTAAGATGAACCCAAGTAAATCTCAAGAAAATCCCATCTGATCTTTAGGAAAAAATGTGCTGCTTTATTTTATGAAGTCAGGTGATTGCTAGAGTGTTATTTATGGAGGACATTGGGAACATCCACTGATGTAATCAGGCTATGGAGAGGGATGGGTAGGTGTAACTAGTCTGAGTCGTATTGATCACCGTCATCATCGTCATCTTCAGCTTTCTCCCCATGGCAACCCAGCTCTCGCAAAACCTCCCTCTGATAACGCTCCCAGCTTCTCCTGCTGTAAGAGTGCTCCTCCTCCCAGTAACCTGTACACATAAAATCAGATGGGAAGGGGAGAATAGGAGACAGAATGACTGTGAATGTAACTCCCGGCTCAGACGATGCCTTCAAGTTTGCAATGATTGATCACAGCCCTTACACTTGTCCAGATGACCAGTGAACAACATCTCCTTTCCTCTTTCAAAATAAAAGCATATAAAATCGATGAATGGTTGGAGCATATACCATATGGTCATAACGGTCACCTGTTTGAATCCATCTGGTGACCTTTGTTGCATGTCTTACCCCTCTATCTCTCTACCCATTTCCTGTGTCTCCACTATCATTGAGAGGTCCATTTTTATTTGTCATGCTCAACCAAAAGACTTTAAAGGCAAACCACAGAATGCTCATTGAGGTAAAGAACTCCAGAGTAATAGCCAAAGGCTTGAAGGAAAAAAAGCTTCCACAAAAAAAAACAAAAAAACAACAACATCGAATAGCCATGGTGTCCATGGCAGGACACAATCAAGGAAATTACTGCCCCCCCAAAAAAAGAATAAAAAACACAAAACCCCCCACATTGCTGCATGGTTGATGATTGTGAAAGCCTACCATGAAACTACAATGAAAAGTTTTGTGGAGTGATGAATCTAAGGTTGAACTGATCAGGGACAAAAGCAGAAGTACAGGATATGGCATAAAATAAGCATCATATAGCTACATAAAAACATCAGTATCCGTTTGGTTTCCCTGATGTACAAGTCAAAGCAATCCTCACAGCACTTAACAGCGTATAATTCAGATAGTTATCGACTTAGGATCTATCCAACTTACGACCATCCACACTTCCATCATTCCAACTTGTATACCTGGCAGCGCAAATGAGGCCAGTTTATAGCGGTTCTTCTCATCGTCAGCAGCATCACACGCACATACATCTATTCACATATGTCTCTGTTTCTCACTAGCTTCACTGTTGCGTACCTTTTCATAGCCAAGTCAATTTTATTTATTTAGCCCATTATCATAAATCAAAAAATTGCTCAGAGGGTTTAACATAACATCCTGTCCTTGGATAAGATGTTGTGTTATTGATTCGGGAATTATTCCTCATCCAATAAGGATGAGGAATAATAATTCGCTTTAAAAAAATTTAACGGGGAGAAAAATATAGGAAGAACCCTCAGAGGGAGCAACAGATGAGGGATCTCTCTCTCAAGAGGGACCG
Source organism: Regalecus glesne (assembly GCA_900302585.1). Classification (NCBI taxonomy): domain Eukaryota; kingdom Metazoa; phylum Chordata; class Actinopteri; order Lampriformes; family Regalecidae; genus Regalecus; species Regalecus glesne. The sequence continues at coordinate 14,416 of OMLC01047401.1, read as the reverse complement.
GTGGGCAATGGATGTTGTGAATACAGATAATATACAATTTACAGCATACAACACTCAGAGGATAATGGATTTATAATAGAATTACAAGGTATTAATAAAAATGATAATCTCCTTTATAGGGACAGTGCTAATTAACGGATGTCTAAAATGTAAATAGCCCAACCCTAACCACTAGGCTGACTCTCACCATATGAAGAATGTGGACAGATGGATAGATGAATTGATGGACGATGAACTTAAAAAAGGCCGTGATGACAGTAGTAACATGAAGTTTTCATATACAGCTTTTGGATTTGGAATTTTACTGTAAACCCCAAAAATGTCAAGCTAGAGGAAAATGTCATCACCTATGAATAAACTCACCAAGTAAGGGTGTTGATTTTGACTTAAAAATGAAGGGGATAAAGGAATATGAAAGTGGCAAAAAAGTGAATGCAATCTTATGTAACCGACAATCACATGAGATCGTAAAAAGTGGTAATGAAAAAAGAGCCTGAAAGTTTGTTGGAAGTTTGGTTACTCAGCAGAGGGCTATATCAACCAGAATGAATACTCAACGCAGATGAAACGGTATTGTTTTGGAAAGGCATGCCTGAATGCAGGTACATATATAAAGAAGCAAAAACCATGCCAGAGTTTAAGGCATTTAAGCATCAGTTAAGTTTGTTGTTTGGTGGGAATGTTGTGGGTTTTAAGCTTAAGCCTTTCTCTATTTACCAATCGGAAAATCTATGAGCATTTAAGAACCTGAAGAAGCACAACTTACCCGTTTACTATTAGGCAATCCAAACATTTGAATTTAAACAAATATATAGGGGGCCTCCAGCGGCTCCAGAGGCACCTATGTTCAGTGTATCTCTGCGTCATGCAGTTGGGTGTTTGAATGCCGGCTGCGCCGTTTCCAACCGTGGCCAGAGGTTCAAAGTTAGTGTAGCGTAATTGGCTTAGCCTCACGTGGGTATAGGGTTTAGGTTGGATAAAGTATTCTGGGTTCACTAGTGTCCCCCTCTGGGTTGTCCGGGTGCTTGCGGTTGAGTGAACAGAAAGTACTCTGCTTCGTTCTCCTCCAACAGCAAAGCACGGTTCTTTCCCCGTGAGACTGCGATATGCAAAATAGCGAGGGCTAGTCATCACGTGACTCAGAGGACTCACATGCTACAGCTTCCTCCTTCCTGTCGATGATCTAGAGGGGAATCAAAGCGACTGACCCAGCAGTAGGCAACTTGGGGAATTCGGGCGGGGAAAAAACGGGGATACATTTTTCAAAAAAAGAAAGAAAAAAGATAAAAGAATATATAGATTAAAAAATGAGTAATTACAATACCTATTTGACTAATGTACAATTCAACTTACAACCAGTCAGTCAGACCCTAACTCGGTCGTAAGATGACGACTAATTGTATCATTGTATTTCTGGCACAGTGCTTTGAAAGTGCTTTGGGCTTTGAAAGTAAATCAGATAATATAAACAATGAGTTAAGGTTAAGGCCAGAGATAAGCAAACCCTGTCTCTGGCCAAGGAAAACTATCCTCAGTGTTCAATCTCAGTGCAATCAGCAGTACTAGCAATCTTTTCACATTACAGGGAGTCATTTGATAGACTGTTAATATCAAAAATATTGACTAATTCAGGTTTAACATTAAAGAGGAAATGACACAAAAACGAGGAACAGACAACATACCACCATAGCGCTCCTCTCTGTCCCCATCCTCATCACTCTCTTCATCAGGGTAGTCATTCCTCCAGTTGCTTTCTTCATTCTCGTCATCTTCATCTTCATACACCTCCTCCTCATTAACCACTACATCTGGCACCTGGAATAAATAAGCTCTGGTCATTAAGCTGAAAGTCTCATCTCTATTTGTCTAATTTCTGTTTACACACCACAGCTTTGTGGAACTAACGTGGCTTACTAAATTTTGCAGCATATTAGTTGTATTCTATAATTAATGCATACTAGATTGTACAACATCATTCCAAAATTCTACATCATTCCAGTAAAACCTTGGATGAAAATCTGCCAAACATAAATTATTCTGAGATTAACACGTGAAATAAAAGTGGTGTCATGGAGGTCAACAACCTCTAGGATTAATTTGAATGGCCAATTTAAAACTTAATTTTTATGATAACCTTCACTAAACAACTTCTACATCATATTTAAATGGTTCTTGGTTATTGGGAACAATGTATTAACTTTATTTTTTAAGTATCCCTTTTTTCCCCACCCAAATTCCCGGAATGCCTATTGCTCTGTCCAGAGGGGGACACTAGCGAACCTAGAATCCTTTATCCAACCTAAACCCTATACCCATGTGAGGCTTAGGCAATTATGCCCCATTTACTATCAACCTCCAGCCGTGGTTGGAAACGGCACAGCTGGGATTCAAAGACCCAACTGCATGACACAGAGATGCACTAAACATTGCTTAAACCCCCTACGCCACCGGAGGCTCTCCAATAATGGATTAATTTGATATTGTTGTACACTTAAAGCCACTCCTGCGAGATCAAGTCACCAGCTTAAGTAAAGGTTACTTGTTAAGATGATGTTGCTGATAGAACAGAAAACATAAAGGAGAATTATCTTTCTATATATTCAATAATCCAGGAAAGAAAATCACAAAAAAGTTGAATAAGTTCATCTGGATAGTGTTTCCAGATGAACTGATTAAACTTATTTTGACATCAAAGGGCAACTTATTGATTTTTTAAAACAGCCCAGCTTCAGCATTACTCTGTTATTTGAATGAAAAATAGACATTTTCCAGGCAGGCCTCATAGCAATTAGGCCTTAGCGAAAGCCTTATGTCTTTACCAACTAGGCTCTTCCTGTCTCTTTTCACTTGAATGTCCATCCACTCCATCTCCCTATGATTTTGTATCCGTTCATTTACTCGCAGATTTGCAAGAACTCCACTAGTTCATCTCTCCAGCCATCCATCCATCCACATACCAATTGTCCTTCATCTGCGTAAGCCCTGACAGACAGGATGTCCTGAATCCAGCCTGGTGTAACCGTTTCCTGGTAATATAGGTCATAGACATAGTCGTCTTCTGGCTCCCGGTGTTCTATGCCCAGCCCTTCTGCAGACACACTCAGACACTCCCGCATCATCTTCATGTTGTTACACAGGATAACCTCTGGATCTGAGGATCTCTATGGAAACAAGGAAAATATGGAGAGTTTGAATATCTTTTGTTATTAGAGTAAGCAACATTTTGGGTTGACTGTACAGCTGCACCATTATTTTCATTATTTATTTCTATCAATAAATAAATTATTTAGTCTATAAAATGCCAAATGCCCATCACAAATTCTCAGAGCTCAAAGTGATGTCTTAAAATAATTAACTAGAGTAAGAGTAAATGTCAGTGGGGCAGGGCAATCATTCAAAATTAGTATTAATCATCTTTCTATAATATTGCATTGATTTGAAATCCTGATATTATTACACTATGATGCACAATTTTGATTTCTAAATGAATGATAGTATAAACTTATTAAATAACTAAAATTTCCCACAAAATGAGGTGTTAAATGTTTGAGGGAGTCATACCACAAAAGTCCTCTCTGGCAAACCATCACCTTATCGTTGTAGTGAGGCTTGTGTATCCTTAAGAACTTGAGAGGTTTTTTGTCTGGAGCCTTGTGCTCCTGATTGGGTCTCCCATGGCAAATTGGTCTCAGGCAAGGAACCAGACTAAGAGTGGTTCAAGAAGAGCCCATGAAACATCAGGAAAGAAGAGACATTAGCTTGCCCAGAGGAAGCCTGGGGCCCTCACCTGGATTCAGGCCCAGAAGGAGGGCCTGTAAGCGAGTGCCTGGTGGCCCAGTTTGCCACGGAACCCAGCCTGAAAAAACAACTTGGACACTTCTCCATCCTGTGGACCCACCACCTACAGGAAGAACCACTCAGGTCGGATATGCGGCCAGATAGGTAGAGGTGAAGGCGGAGGGTCTCGGCAGACCAGACCCAAGGAGCAGAGGCTGACTTTGGGGACATCAAATGTCTCCTTCCTTGGGGGATTAGGAGCTGGAGCTTATCTGGGAGATGGAATGCTACCAGTTGGGTCTGGTGGGGCTCACCTCTATGAACAGCATCAGCTTTGGAACCAAATTCCTAGATAGGGATTCGACTTCATTATTCTCTGGAGTTGCACATGGTAAGAGACACCAGGCTGGTGTGGAGATACTCACAATTCCCCAGCTGAGCGCTACTACATTGGAATTTATCCATGTGGATGAGAGGGTCATGTCCCTATGCCGTAGGGTTTGAAAAAATTAAAGTAAGAGATAGTTTTTTTTTTAAAGATTCCCTTATCAGTGGATGGAGAACTCTTGGTTCATTTCATTCTGTATCACAGGAGTACATTATAATAATGATAATAATAATGATAATTGTTTCCTTATCAGTCCCATAAGGGGAAATTTGCAGACAACCGTGTTGGATACAGTCCCATATCCCATATACTGTGTGCGATTGGTGAGGCAATCTAAAATCCATTGTGAGTTGATGATCCACCCCTGTATGCTCCAGCTTGTCCCTCAGAAGTACAGGCCTTATCGTGTTGAAAGCACTGGAGAAATCAAAGAACATGATCCTCACAGTGCTTCAAGACTTCTCCAGGTGAGAGAGAACTTGGTGTTGGAGGAAGATGACCGCATCATCCACTCCAACACCAGGTTGATAGACAACCTGAACTGGGTCCATCAATGACCTCACTGATGGACAAAGCCGTCCAACTGAAGAAAGAGGCCATCTGGGATAAGTTGTGGCTCCTGCAGGGGACTGTCATACAACAGGGAGATTTTAACACACATGTGGGCAATGATGGAGACACTTAGAGGTGTTTGATTGGATGGAATGGCCTCCTTGATCTGAACATGAGCAATGATTTATTATTGGACTTTTGTGCTAGCCATGGATTAACCATAACAAACACCATGTTTGAACATAAGGATGCTCATAAGTGTACATGGAACCAGAGGACATTAGGCCGAAGGTCAATGATCAATTTTGTTATCGTATCATCTGATTTAAGGCTGCATGTCTTGGAAACGCCGCTGAAAAGAGGAGCGGAGCTGTCAACTGATCACCATCTGGTGGCGAGTTGGGTCAGGTGGAGAGGGAAGCCTCGGAACAGACCCAGTCAAGCCCAAAACATATAGTGGGGGTGAACTGGGAACGTTGTGAGGAGGCCTCTGTCCAGGAGACCTTCAACTCTCACATGTGACAGAGCTTTTCTGGGATCCCTGTGGAGGCTGGGAACATTGAACCAGAGTAGGCAATGTTCAAAGTTTCCATTGCTAAAGCTGCCGCCTCAAGGTCATAGGTACCTGATGGGGGGTAACCCCAAAACACCCTGGTTCACACCAGCAAGCAGGGAAGCTGTCCGACTGAAGGAGGGGGCGTTCCAGGATAAATTATCCTGGGAGACTCCAGAGACAGTTGCAAGGTACAAACAGGCCAGAAGGAAAGCAGCTTCAGCTGTAACCGAGGCATAGGAGTGGATGTGGGAGGTCAGAGAAGCAATGGAGAAAGATTTTAAGTCGGCTTTAAGGCCTGATGCCCTTCCCGATGCCCCATGGTGGATTCAAACCTGGAGCCTCTAGCTTATCAGTTCTACTCTCGAGTTACTGCAGCCCCGAAGCCGTTTAGATACCCTGGAATTGTTTGAAGTAAATTGGAATTCAGTGTTAATATGCTCTAGTGACTCATTTTTGAAGAAAAGGGCCCGTCTAGGCTCGTCTCCAGAAAACACAACAATGACGCAGTTACTTAAAATACTGTAACAATCAATTGAAATAATGAAAAAAATTATGAAAATATGACTCGGGTTGGAAAAATCTCTGCATTTTTAATCTTTAAGCTACATATAATATATACACCTACGTATGATGGAGCACTTCAATTATGACAGTTTTAAAATAAAGTTTTAGATAACTAATTTCAAATTCCTCACTGACGGAAGAAATATTATAATAGTTGATTGCCAAAGATTACAAGGCTAATATTCTAGACTAGCATATTCTGGGTGATATTCTGAAAGTGAAAAAAAAAATCTAAGGGAAGCAGCATTGTACTGGGTTAAGTCTGTTTCAATCCACCAGTCTCAATATAATGGGGAACTCACCTTGCCAGACGATTTGTCTTTATCTCTTGCATCCTCATGTAAAAGATCAACCACCTGCACCTCTGCAACACCACAGTATTTGTCTTGGTCTTTTCCAACATTCTCCACTTCCTCAACCCCATCACGAGTGTCTGTTTGGAGGTTCTGTTGCTCTGCTGGGTTTGAAAGCCCTGCACGTTGACTGGATAAAATACGGTAACGTTCCTCTCGCCGAGTGCTCCACTTTGCACTCCGAAGGTCTCCAACAATCCGTTGCAAACTGGAGGCAGATGGGCGCAGCGCATGAGCCACACGGGGTCTAGCCAGAGCCTCACGGACCTGCATCTGAACCGGAGCATCCTGTAAAATACATAAGCAGTTGATAGATTATTGGCATTAGTTTAACAGAACAAATATCATTCACATTAGCTCATATTTGTAAACATTGGGCTGTGGGGGAAAAAACTTACATAAGATGAATCAAATAAAATATAAAACTATCTAAAATAGGGATGGGACTTTAAGGGAGTTTTCATGTTCGATTATTCATAATATTATTAAACAATTAATTATTTGCCAAAGCTGATGTCACCACCGCCCCTTGCTTGCTGCGATCGTTTGCCACAACTATATTCTTGGCGTTATCATGTACACAAGCAACTACTCGGCCAAGTAGCCCCCAATCATCCATGGATTCCTTTAGTCCATCAGCCAAATTGTCCGCAGTGTGTCTCTAATAATCCCTCTGTGAGAAGGACTACCAATTTCACTTGCCAGTCAATGTAGTGGCTTGTCACTGTAATGTAGCTCTCCATAGTCAAAGGAGTCCAGCAGTCAGTTGTTAAAGTGACGTCAAAAGCTTACTTTTTAACTCGGTCTTCCTCTCAGCAAACTGCTGCTCCAAACGGTTGGTCAATGTTTTCCTGGATGGAATACGATATCCTGGCTTGATGAATCCCATTAGTACTCAGAAACCCTCGCTATCAGCCAAACTTAAAGGCAACATGTCGTTGACAATCATATTAACTATGCGTTAGGTAATTTTGTTAGCTCGCTTCTAATCCCACGTCCTCCTAGCCAGTGTAGCCTGAATGGTTTGCTGCTGGAGCCCTCTGTTGGTGCTGGTTTCACTGAAGTTTACGTTTGGATGAACATTTCTTAATTGATATATTAGAGGAAAAAAATGTAGTATGTTAATTAAATACAGCGCCACAGCAACTACATTGGATTTTATCATCTGTTTTTAAGTAATGGTCCCCCACTGCACTTCTAGCCCACTTCATCTTTGCTTGTCTACTTAAGTAAGTTGCGCTTGCGCAAGATACTGTAAAATTATGTTCTCATAATGCGCAGAACTAGAACGATTATTTATTAGGCTTATATTTTCATTCAAAACGATTCTTAATGATGAATAGTTGATCCTCGATTATTCATTACCAACCCTAATCTCAAAGTAAAGTAACTTAATCTCTGGAATTCAGAGCATAATAAACTTAAGAATTCACAGAACCTCAAAAATACACAAGTAAATCTGCTGATGAATATCCCAGCATTCACTGAGAGGAAGGCAGAGAAACACCCTGGATAGGTCACCAGTCCATCCCAAGGCAGGTGCAGGGGTTTAAGGCCGGATGCCCTAACTGATGCCCCATGATGGGTTTGAGCCCATAGCTTCTTGATCGTTAGTTCCCGAAGTGTGCACTGAACCCCTAAGCTACTCTTGCACTGAAAAAAATCATTAGAAATAAAAACATTTCTTACTAAAAGTATGTTTTTCTGTGTAATAACTTGGGCCAGTCCTGCATGGTTCAAATGATTGGTCTTTGCCGATGGCGTTGGCAGGTAGCAACGGGATGGTCTTGGTCAAAGAGAGAAATTTATATAAGCATTTAGATCTCTTTTTTGGAACTTTCCGTTGTCCAATACACTGTCCATTTTTGAACTACTGCTGCCTGACCATACATAGACATTGTCAAACATTTTCTCTGCGTTGTCAGGTAGTGCAGAATAGATTACATATGGGTAAACGATACTAACCTAATATCAGACCTTTGAGACTGAGTCCCTCAATATAACAAAGGCCACATAAATCAGAAAAAAGTGTGTGTCCGTGCATGTGCATGCATTTGGGAAGATGGTACTGGGAGAAATCATCAAATGGGACCACAGCAGGAAAAAGGGTTCATAAAAGATAAAAGGAAAACTCTTGTCCAAATGGTAGTTATAGTTAAACTCATTTTTAGTTTATTATAAAGGCCCTCTTCTCTAACCTCTTGAATCTGCTGTTACCACTCTACTCACAAGAGGCATATATGGGCATCATGACATATAATTATTAAAAGCTATTTTACTCATATCATTCCAAGTCAACATTTAGTCATTTCAAAAATAAATACTTTTGAAGGTGGAAACTTTGTTCCAGACTTTCAATGACAAGCTAAAATACGAAATGATGTTGCATTAAACTAAACAGTTAAAATGACTCAATTAATTTCAACCCTTTTCTTAATAGACTCAAGTGTGTATCTTCTAATAATCAAGGTCCTTAGTAAATACAACTGGTTGACTATTAGAATGAGGTGTGTAAGCGCTTGGTTGGAACAAAGACCTGCACCCACACTGGCCCTTTCTGGATCTTTTTGGCAATCCCTGCTGTAGGTGATGGCTCCATAGGATGGATAAGTGTCCACATTGTCTTTTTGGGCTGAGCCTGGCCAGGCTCCATGGAAAACTTGGCCACCAGGTGCTTGCTGACGAGCCCTCCTTCTGGGCCTGGCTTCCTCCAGGCAGGGTAGGCGTCGGGCCTAATGAACCAGACCCAAGCAGCGGAGTCTGGCTTTGGGGACGTGGAATGTCAACTCCCTGGGAGGCAAGGAGGTGGAATGCTACCAGTTAGATCTGGTGGGGCTCAACTCTTTGCACAACATCAGCTTTGGCCGAAATTGTTTTTTTCAGGAGGGTGGTTGACATCTCCCTCAGAGACAGGGTGAGAACTTCAGTCATCCGTGAGGGACTTGGAGTAGAGCTGCAGCTCCTTCAAGTAGAAAGGTGCCAGTGGAGGTGGTTTGGGCATCTATTAAGGTCATTTGGTCACCTCCCAAATGAGGTGTTCCAGGCATGTCCAGCTGGGAGGAGGACATGGGATAGACCGAGGATTATATCTCCACATTGGCCTGGGAATCCCTCGAGATCCCCCACTCAGAGCTAGTTGATGTGGCATGGGAAAGGAAAGCCACATTCTCAAATATAATCACTGAGATTGCAACTTTTAGGAGTTCATGGAGGTATCTTGAACTGTAGATGTAAAAGAAGAAACAAGTGTTTCTGTAATATTTAGAACACAAGTTCTAAATGTAGCCTTTTGTTTGTGTCAGCAATATTGGATAAAATTGAAATCCCTAATGAGTTCCAGGGTATCGTTTCATTTGGCTAAATGCATTTCTTTTAGCAGCGTTGACAGTGCCTATGCTCAATCCTTACAACAGGAGAACAACATCCTTGTCCTGATGATGCCTCCTGATGATCTCCTTTGGTACTAGGTCGATGTCAAACAAAATCACTGTTGACTGCTCTCATGAAGAGAACAGATAGACATGCACTCTGTCCCATTTATAAGAAAACACATTAATTGTCGAGAGCTCATGAGTTTGTCCAGTACCCTCGCATCCTCAGGAACCTGCTGAGAGGGTCTTTTCAATAGCAAGTGATAGTTATTGCAAAATGAAGAAGCCTCGCTCAAACCTGCACATACAGAAAAGCCCCTTTTGTCAAATAAAAATCTTACCATCTAAACAATAGGTATTCGGTGATGATATAAAGCAGTTCGGTTTACAAGGCCTTTCATTGTCCAGAGGATATTTTTGAGTATGTGCAGTGAGCAAAAAAATATTGCTTTTTGTGGAGTGGCATAGGTGTCCTTGAGCAAGAAACTCAACCCCTAACTGTTACCCGAGCGCCATATGTTGACAGCTCACTGCTCCTGAGTTAAAATGCAGAGAAATACTGTCGAAATACTTGGATTTAAATGTCTCAATGCACGCTCAAAAACCCAGGTAAGGGAATCACAAAAAAGTGAATCAGTTCAACTGGATAATAGTTTATTTTCAGAAACTCAAACAGGTGACATCTTCAGTCTGAGCTGACTGCAAACATCCCCACCCTTATAATTGCATTGTTTATAAGGGTGGGGATACTTGCAGTCATGTTCAGACTGAAGGTGTCACCTGTTTGAGTGAGGAAACGTTTCTGTAACTAGAAGAGTTATAGAACTTCTGATCCATTTAAACCGATTCACTTTTTTTGTGACTAGGATTTAAACCGTTTGTCTCCTCCGGACTATTTACCCTACCGGGGAGATTGACGATAACTGGGAGGATGTCATGAGCGTTCCTAGAAATATGATGTTTTTGATTGAAACCAGGTTAAAAAAACGGCCTTTTGCCACAAGTTATTCGTTAACCCATCTATAGCCTGGGCTATGGAATATGACGAACAAAAAGTTAGGTAGAGCTGGGGTCGCACATGAGGCTAATACTTACACTTAATAATGGTTATTTAGTACATTTCCTGAGACTAATATACATATTATTAAATGTAATATCACTCAAAATAAGAGACCCCTCGGTTACATTAAACTAAAGTTTGTCGTGTTTGCGTGCTTCAACATTACCACAGACAAACTGTCGTTTTAACATGACTACTTAGCAAACTAAGCTAATCATTTAGCTACGAGCACACTTAATAGAGAAAGACGGATAGTTCTTGGATTATATAACCTATAATTAAAAGATGACGCGCTGTAGCTGCTATATTCAAACTTTGGTTGGACATCAGGTCGACATCTGAAATGCAATGTTTCCCCCTTTGTATCACAGCTAGCCACATTGACGTCGAGTAACACTATGGGTTCATCAGCGGCCCGCTCACCTGTGTCGCTACGGTCGCAACGAGTTTGAAGACGGTGTTTTCCACTTCTCCTTCATTTGGCTCCGGTACCGTTTCTCCAGTGCTTTGAGAGGTCTCGGGTCGGATGCGTTTACAAGCCAGGAGTAGAGAATCAGCGGGGTCGGTTCCGCGTTTTCTTTTAACACGGAGAATGGTAGTATTAGGCTCCATATTGTCTGCCCGTGTGTCTGACTGTCTGAGTCAGATTGCCGTAAAAAGTTCACGTATGTCGCAAAAATAAAGTGCGGCCGTGACAAATGTATTTGCAGAGGCTGCAATGTAATAACGAAGATAGAAAAGACGAGCAAGGCTCAGGATTACCCCAAATTTCTACTGTCATACATCTGGTAAGGTCAAGTCAATTTTATTTGTATAGTCCATTGTATAGACTAACTTTTATTTTAGAGGATAGCGATAAAGTCATTAATTATATGCAATTTAACATTCTATTTTGTTTACTGTCCATTAGTAAAGCTGGTCTCCATTATCTTCTGAGTAGATGGGTCTTTGACTGATGTGTTGTTGCGTGTTGCTGATTGAAACTTGCAAGTGAGTGCCAGAGACCAGAAGAACATGAATACACCTAAGGGGATAGAAATAATGAAAAAATGAAATGAATTTCATAGTAATTCATTCTCTCTCTCTCTCTCTCTCTCTCTCTCTCTCTCTCTCTCTCTCTCTCTCTCCCACACACACACATGGAGCAGTGCTTGGGTTCTAGAGCCGAGGGTCAAAGGATGGGGGGGTGTCGTAGACTGTACAGAGGGTAGTTGTGATTATAAAGCCCTCGGGGACTAAATTGGCATTTGGGGCTACACAAATAAATCCAACTTGCCTTGACTCCCCAAACCCAGGCAGCTCCCGTCTCTGTCCAAAGACTCCAGAATGCACTTTGCAGTAATTTGTCAGGCAGTAAGCTGATAGCTGGTGGGTCCACTGACCTCCTTGTCACGCCAGACTGGCCTCTGTCTTTTACGATGACACCGGCATGCATCTTTTAGGCATATGTCCCTTAATGGGCAGTGTGCTCTACCGTGTCAATCCAGTCTGGAATAGAGGCTCTCGGTGCGCCTTTACAGCTCCGATAAATGAGAGCTTCATTTGTCCACGGCATGGTTAGCTAGGAGGATTGACCCCAGATGCCCTTCCTGATGGCCCTGTGTTGGGTTTGAACCTGCAACATCTGACTCATCAGCTCCTGAGACATGCCCTGGACCACTGAGCTCCCCCATCATCAATATGATCTAACTCTCAGTGAAGGTTTTCTATTTTCTCAAACAGCCTCACAAGTGCGCAAAGTATTTTAAAGCCCGTGTTCCTTTTGTTGGGAGTGATAACTGCTCCTGAGCGACAGTGGACGTGCTGCTGAATGAGAAAACACTCTAAAATGGGCTGGATAATACCACCGCTCTGTTTCACACTCCCACAGCGCCGCAAAAAATAACACCCGTCATAATCATTCTGTAATCCACCGATTAAATTCTTCTTCTTCAGAACAGCTGAAAATCAGCATTTGTTTATCTAATGGTGGAATTCTTCCCTCATTTAAGAAAAAGATGCTAAACCTCTACGTAAACCTGAATTCGCATAAAGTTTGAATGGGCTGGCAAATTCTTGCAGTCATTCATCTATGCCAGGAGGGGGGACGCTATGCGTAGGCAGCACCGAGTACATGAAAACACAGCAACTTGATCCAGCATGTCAGAAGTTTTATTTTTTTTTAAAGCGGGTCACAGGGGAGTAAATACATCTCTTGTTCTGACACCTGGGCTCGTTAAAACTTCTCTTGTGATACGGAGACTTATCAGATACCGGTGTGAAATCTGGTCCAAAACCACTGAAGAAGAAGCCAAGCCATGTGCTTCTGAGAGAGAGAACTCAGGAGTCCGTTCAGCATGGGACCGACAGTAACAGTGAATGCATTGTGTGCAGTATCACAGATATGTGCATTCCGCGGCATGTTTACTCTGTGATGGCTGTCTGACAGAAACACTGTTGCTGTGTCCAAACACCCACTATACAGGGGTACCTGGGGGCTGTGGTAGCTCAGGGGTAGAGCGAGGGCTTTGGGGACTGATAAGCCAGATGTTGTGGGTTTGAACCTACCATGGGCCATCAAGCCTTAACCCCCCCCCACGCTCCATCTAAGGCCGTGTCCACCCCTATGAGGACTAATCCTGACACATAAAAGTGGACTTCGGGACCTCTCCTCATACCTAATTTAAAGTGCAGTGTACTGAAAGATGGATGTAATCTTTCTTAAAAGTGTTGGATAAATAAATAGATTCTCTGATCAGTCCCTGGAGGGGAAATGTGGATTTCTCTGCATTTTAACCCATCCTATTATATAGGAGCAGTGAGCTGCCACCACATGGCACTCAGGGAGCAGTTAGAGGTTCAGAGTCTTGCTCAAGGACACCTCGACATGCTTTCTGCAGGACAGGGGATCGAACCTGCAACCCTACGATTGCCAGGTGACCGCTCTACCCACTGAGCTATGGCGCCCCCTTGGAGTGTCCTTGAGGGAGACACTGAACCCTCAAGTGCTCAAGCCCTGAGAACGAATGGCATCCTATCCCTGCCTTTCACCCAAACAGTGCTGGGATGGGCTCCAGCACGACTCCGGCTTCGGATAAGCGGTTGACGATGGATGGATGAATCCAACGGACAGTCCTCGGGGAAGAAAAAGTCAACTTTCCGTGGCTACCACGATGTCATAGGTTGTACAAGCCATATCTACATACAGACAGTTTGACTGAGAGGAGTATGGTCCATTTACGCTATATATGTATGTGCGCAGTACCCGGCATGTGGATCCAGAGGTTGCTTCTCATGAACCATTCCCCAGAGCACCTGGAGTAAGAGGTACGCTGGTTTACTTCTCCAAAACACCCCAGTGGGATATGAAACAGCTCTGAGATATGATGGCAACTCCATGAGACGATCCCATGATCCACTCTCTTCTATTGATCTATACATCTGTCTGTCTGTCCATCCATCATGAAGGAGACGCAGTGTGAACGGTCCAGCAGGAGAATGAAGGAAGCGGGACAAAAAGCAGAACCGGAAGCGGAGCGAGGCTGCAAGGGGAGGAGCTGGGAGGAACAAAGAGAACATGAGAGATGGAAATCGAGGAGGGTACACATTTGTAAAAGACCAGCCAGACGGAAGAGGTCTGAGGATGTCTGCGTAAACAATCAGAGGCCGGGTCGGGTTATTGGCCAACGAAGTACAGCTCATCTCTCCAGGCTCAGAACTGTCAAGGAGGAGGAGGACAGGACAGAATCTATTATCGGTGGCCCACAGCCTTAGGAGACACACGTGCAGCTCCTTGTGCACATGCATGAACACACA
>OMLC01047400.1:0-11865 GCA_900302585.1 Regalecus glesne | reverse complement strand
TACAAACATGTACATGCGCATGCACACATACAAAGGGACAGTAGTAGCTCAGTGGCAGAGCATGTGCTTTGGGAACTGACATCTAAGTCCATGTCAATCTAAGTCCATGTCCACCCTCATAACCTGGGGACTAATTGTGATAGGGAAAAAAACTGACCTGAATAAAACAACTTCATTGAAACCAACATGTTACCATGTCAAATAAGTGCTTAGTATATTTCACATTATAATTTGACAAGGCAAAGACTACTGATGGGGTTTCAAATACAGTAAAGTTTGGGTACCACATCTTTGGATGATCCAAGGAAGATTGATAATTTGAAATCGTTTACATGGATAGTAATAATAATGATAATGATTTAATAATAATAATAATAATAATAATAATAATAATGGAAAGGAAAGAAAGGATTCCCTTATCTCTTATCAGAAATTTTGATTTCTCTGCATTTTAACCCATCCTATTGTATAGGAGCAGTGAGCTACCAACATATGGCGGTCGAGGAGCAGTTAGGGGTTCAGTGTCTTGCTCAAGGACACCTCGACATGTTTTTTGCAGGACCGGGGATCGAACCTGTAACCTTCTGATTGCCATATGACCGCTCTACCCACTGAGCTATGCCGCGAGGTCAATTTGATGATGGGTCAATTTTCACATTTTAAAATTAGTCCCCACGTTATGGGCCTGGACAGGGACATAGCTGGAATGTGGAGCATTATAGCTGGATACCTTCCTGACACCCTGCGGTTGGTTTGAACTTGCAACATCGGGTTTGTCAGTTTCTGAAGCACGCACTCTACCACTTGAGCTACCATGGTCCCTAGTGACAATAATAATATAATAATGACAATACTTTAAATCTATATAGCACTTTTGCACGCGTTAAAGGTAATTTACGAAGTAAAGATGAAAGACCCATTTCAAGTTCCTCCACAGGATTGTACAAATATTTGCAGATCAGACATTCAGCTTCTTTGTTTGTGTCTGGAAAACATTAGCTTTCACCCACAAAGAAATTGTTGGTAACCGACTATAATTCCTCATGCTTTGTATCCAAAGCATTTTATGCAGTGATTAGGCTGACTGGTGATGCTAGTAGAAGTGGTTCGGAACTAGGTGTCAACACAAATACAACGGAGGACATTTGGTAGGACATTTCAAAAGAAAAACAGTTCAGTCTGAGCAAGACTGTCTACAGTAAGTTTAAGATTGGTCATAAAGGAAAGAGAGTCACATTATTTGGTCATTGCATTCCTACAATGAATTTTGTCTTCTGCATTTAACCCATCCTATTGTACAGGAACAGTTAAGAGTCCCTGGGCCCTTCAGCTGCCAACTGCTCCTGTACAATAAACTGTATATTATACCCATCAAGCTGCATTAATTGGACCCAATAAATATAAGATAGCTCCGGGAACTTATTCAAATTGCATATGACACTGCCATCGGATGGAATTATATTGCAAAAGGATTTGTACTGAGATTAAAATCATTACTTGCAAAGCCAATCCACTAGACTTCCTTGTTGTAATACTTTCATGCATCTATTGATAACACCATGGTAAACTGTACTAGGCTCAGTATCCAGAAGGTTGGTGATAGTCGTAAATATATTCTTCCAGGCCAATTTGACTTACCCACTGCAGTGATGTGTTCCCATGCTTGCTCTAAAGTGTTCAGTTTCTCCTTGGCAATCTCCAGCTCTTTATTCAGGGAGGAGATTTGCTCACAGAGAGACTCATTCTCATTCTGAAAGCAGGAAAAAAAGTTTTTGGGGATGCGAGCAAGGTTTGTCTGACAGTGTTAACATTTAGATTTTTAAGGCCAATTCTTCACATGGGTACATGAATCAGTGCTCATTTACATTCTGCCATGATCCTACTTAGCTTAAATCTGAACTAACAAGAAGAATGCAAACAAATAATCAAATCCATGATCAGAGACAATTCAAACACAGACATTCAACAGAAATCATTGCATTGGAGATGCAAATCCCTCCCATACAAAGGAAATGTCCTTTGATCCTTTGGCATGTCCAAATAATCAACTCAACCAAAATCATTGCCAAAAATATAGTCCAGAGATCAACAAAAAAAATAAAAATAAACACACCACTCTTCAGGGTTTTAACAATCACAACAAAAGATAGAAATGTGGTTTGTTTCATAGTTCAGTTCTCAAATCTGTCTCAAGTAAACCCTCTTCCTGAAAAATGAATGAAGAATATCAGGGAATGTTATCAGTTCTGTTCAGTTTTCCTCTATGAGTAAATTCAAACAAATCAAGAGGCTCTCTCAAAATGAGATTTAATTCAACATCTCAGACAATGTCAGAGATGCCTCCAATACAGTCAGCTGATCGACTTTTTGCATATAGGATATAATTGTCTCGGCGATGTTCTCCATTTTGAAACTCTAGTTACAGAGACTGATCATGGGGCCAGGGATTGGCATGGACTTGAAAAAAAAACAACCACAGTGCTAGACTGACTCCACCTCTCCTCCAGTGGTACACTGCCACCATGTTTTTGGTGTCATCATATTCAAAGGAAGAGGGACCGATAAGTGCATCTAACGGTTCATCAATTGGAGACAAGTTTTCGATAAATCAGTGGTACTGGTGAGCCATACCAGTCAGTGTCCTTCTCAAAGCAATATTTCAATTCCTTGTTGGAATGAAACCAGTACTGGTTATTTTAATATACACCTGCAGGTCTATAACATACATGGAATCTAAACCCAAGAAAACAGGAATAGCCAGGGCTTTTGAGGACAAGACCACGGCAGCTATGGTGCATGTGTGACCCAGCAATGCTAGTGCCATCCACTGCCATCCTAAACCCATCTTCCTATCCTGTCTACAAAGTAGAGGAGATTGCCTGCCCAAGGATTCAGAACAGCACCTTCTTGCTCGACAGCATGCCACAACTCTTCATTGAGAAGGGTGTATGATCAACCAGTATCTACCATTACCCTCTTTCTCCAGACCTATAGTTACAGTCAAAACTAGTTGACGTGGTAGAGGCCTTGCAAATGAGAAAGGGAAAGCTGTTGCTTTTGGCTGTATATATATATATCATTGAATACATTGTATGAATTTTTTTTCCCATAGAGGGCCGCTGTTGTCCTTCTCCTTTCCCATAGAGGTTCCCTATAGAGGGAATCTGATGAAGATTTATTCTGTCGCTGGTGATGTTGTGCAGAGTTGGGATTTTTTCCTTGTAGTGGGGACATGATTAAGATGGGTGGAGAGCCCTTACACCACCCACAGAATGCCGGAAGAGGTTTTGCTGATGCTCGGCAAGGGGGGGTCGCACAGCTGTCAGACTGGGTGTGGTAACCATCTGAGACTGATTGGTGGCAGTAATGTACTTTTGCTGTTGTAACTACTTGTTTTTCCCAATCCTTTTACAGCTGCTGTCCCAGCCTAACCAGCTTTTCATCACCATTAGGCTTCTAAACGGACAGGGTAAGTGTAGTTGAATGTTTTTCTAGAGGAGCTGAATCACTTGGGGTTCTGTGATATCTGGTTTCCAGTGATGACAAAGTGATAGGTATCTGCAAGCCAAATCATGTATGCTCTCATTGTCGCCTTGAACCTGTGCCCTTACTCTTTCTTTTAATTCATTAATTGGAGTCCTTTGATAGGAAAGCTGACAGGAATTTGAGTTCAAATTCAAGGTACATGGTACCTTCAAGGTACATGTTTCCAGTGTCATCATATCCCACCAATTCTAGCTGTTCCACAGACGACATTACCAAGAAGCTCCTCATCAGTGAGTGGATTTAAGGCCAAGTAGTCATAACACTGTTCCAGGTACATGAGGGGATTACTGCAGTTCTCCTTCCTCCCAAAACACAGAAACTGCGACTTAACAGGGCTTATCTTCCCCTTAGTTTCCAAAGAATCTGGTGAAGAACCCCCTGCCTCTATTCTGCTTTCTACTTTGCTGGTATAGCACTGGAAACTTCCCCTCATGGGACTAATAAAGGAATATCTTATCTTCTAACATGAGTTCCGTACCATAAGGTTCATTAAGGTGTATTATTTCACTGTGCAATAAAAACATTCCCTTTGTGCAACTGTGTAAATTTAACTGCTGAGTCGGTTTTTCTGTTTATACTGTATATACTGTTCATATTTTGTAATACTTTTCCTTCTTTGTATTGCTCCATTTTTACACCTCTTTAGATTTTATGCCTCTGTTTTTTTTCTTTCCATTTTGCTGCTGTAACACTTCAAATTTCTGTCCGAGGAACTAATAAAGGAATATCTTATCTTATGACATAGACTCCAATAGACTACCAGGGTGCATGATGGATTGGAGGCGCAGCCGTACCTTCATCAGAAAGAAAGAAAGAAAGAAAGAAAGAAAGAAAGAAAGGATTCCCTTATCAGTCCCACAAGGGGAAATTTGGATTTCTCTCCATTTTTAACCCAACCTATTGTATGGGAGCAGTAAGCTGCCAACATATGGCGCTCGGGGAGCAGTTAGGGGTTCAGTGTCTTGCTCAAGGACACCTCGACATGCTGTATGCAGGACCGGGGATCGAACCTGCAACCTTCTGATTGCCAGACGACCGCTCTACCCACTGAGCTATGCCGCCCCAGAGGGGGCAGTTCAGGCCATTTGGCTAATTGGGCAGTCTGTCCTATAATATTGGATAGTTTCTCCCTTTCTTTGTTTTAAATGTTGGATGAGGTGGGGAGAGGTTGTGTATATGGCCATCTTGTTTTTGCCATCACCATATTCAAAGGAAGAGGAGTGGATTACTCTGGTGTATGCCCAAATCCCATTGGTAAACAAGGGAGGTGTGACTGGGGTGTGAATTGAATATTTATAATGAAGGAAAAAAAAAACTTAATGGCAGATTGCATTCACACCAACACAAACAGAAACAGAAACACACACACATACACAGACACTTATATAATTCCAAGGCTAATACAATACCTTTAGATGCTCAAGGCTGATAGTTTTCTGTACAAGGCAGTTGTCCCTCTGCAGCATGTCCCTGTATTTGACAGTTAATTCTGTGTATTGTTGGTTTGCCCTCTCCAGATCTGATGCAGGAACGCTATCATCTAAGGCTTTCTGCAGCGCAGAGATCTTGTATGCAGCCATTTCCTCAAAAAGACAGATCAAAAGAATGGATGTTGTAAATCTCAAAAAATTACTTTCAAATTATATTTTAAACATCAATACCCAGCAATAACTCAGTCATCCATGCCTTATTTTTTATGTCTTGACATGATCATATAGCACACCATAAAAAAATTCTAAACAAACTGCAATAGGGCCCTATGACAAGAAATCAATGTCACTAATTCAGATGGATTTTTCACAGTTGTTTAGCCCAAGATACTGAAATGTGACTTTCAGTGTTGAGACCACACCGCTCTTCACAGTCCAGCAAAAAGAGACAACATGAATACTATGAAAAAAAAGTTGTGTGTAAGTTGGATAGTCACAGCCCATAGCTTATCAATATCAAAAGTGGGTCTAACAACTTGGACCCTGGATCAAAATTTTTTTTTGGTCAAATATTTTATTACTAGGATAGCTCCTAAAAAGTCCGTATGTTTGCTGATCAATTGAAAAAAATAGGTGAAATGCCAGAAATACTGGCATTTCACCTAAATTTCAAATCACTAATCAGTTATCTGCACCAAAATAAGAACTTAAAACAAACAAATAAAATAAATAAATCCCCTTCATCCTTAAAAGAGTGGCCACCGGCCTGCAGATAGGTGCAGACAGGGGAATCCTGGCCTGACATGTTAGGTCTTCTGTATGGAATCATTCTCTTCCAGCAGTGGCTGTCGCGCTTCCCCGATGTACGAGTCACAGCAATCCTCTCGGAAGATAACGGCGTGCATTTTATTTCCATGTTAGTGCTCAGTGACTTGATTTTTGGGGTGAACCAATTTCTGGTACATTTTGTTTTGGGGTTTGAAAGCAATGGAGATGCAGTTTTTAGAAAATACACATCTCAACTGTTCCAAAAGTCCCACCATTTATAGAATCACCACTGGTTTACACTTGGACAGCTGTTGTCCTTCTCCTTTCTTCAACGGCTGGTACACTTTTCGAGCATCTTCCTGGCTTGAACAAACTTCCAGTGAGGATAATTACACTTAACCAGGGCCTGTTCGTTCACTGTGTTGGTAGGGAGCTTGTTTTTAAAGTGTCCTGATGACTTCTAGTTTTTATGCCAATAGATGATGAGAGACAAATCTTAAGTACTGATGATTCCATTAGATGAGAGATGAAACATTTCTCCCACTAAATGTTGTGTCCAGATGAAATGATTCAACTTTCAGAGATTTCCTTACCTGAATTATTGATCGTGAATAAATACATATTCATCAGTTACTGTTTGTTACATGTTATGTTGTTATAAAGCCCTGGGGTGGACCTTCCCTTGTGCTTGCTCTACCTTGTATCTCTGCAGATAGCCTATCCTCTTGGCGATAGTGACCTGGATACGGCCGCTGTCATCCCTTAACTTGGTGTTCTCCTTGCGAAGGTGCTGCTCTTGCTCCAGAAGGATAGTGTAATGTCGTGTCAGTGACTTCTCATTTACCCGCAGGACTGTAAGCTTGCGGACAACTTCGGCTATCTGCCTGCGGATCTCCTCAGGGTCCTTCTGTAGAGTATCCAACAGGGCCTGGTGTATGGGTTAAATGGAGAGGATTCAATCAAAATTGATTGACAATACCCAATTATGTGTTGCTTGTAAAGTAGCTTTGTTATTTTGTTTTTCCCAATGTTCTGACTCTGGATATTGAAAATTAAAAAAATCCTTATGTGGATAAAGTTCTTTTAATTATTCTTGTTTGACAATAAGTAGAAAAAAAACTGTTACCCATGCTTGTTTAGTACAATTTCAAAAGTTGACCTGAAATGAGCTCAAAAAAGACCACACAAAAGCCAAGTCATATGTAGTTTAACCAGAATAGCCCTGTGGGACACAGTGGATATAAAGTCTACACGACACTGTTAAAAATGCAGGTTTTATGATGTAAAAAAATTAAACCAAGATAAATCATGTCAGAGCTTTTTCCGCCCTTGATGTGAAATTGCAACCCATAAATTTCAAAGTGAAAAACGATCAGATATATTTCAGGGGAAGAAAACAAAAACAAAAATTAAAATAACTTAGTTGCATAAGTGTCCACACTCTTAAAGTTGAGGATGTGGCTCTGTTCAGAATTAAACAATCATATTCAAACTCACATTAGATTGTAGTTTTTATCCACCTCCCGTCAGTTAATGTGACTGTGATTAACCCCAAATAAAGTTCTTTTTTTGGATTATTATCATTAATTTTTAGGGATTCGCTTATCAGTCCCACAAGGGTAAATTTGAATTTCTCTGCATTTTAACCATCCTATTGTATCGAAGCAGTCAGCTGCCATCATATGGCAATCAGGGAGCAGTTAGGGGTTCAGCGTCTTGCTCAAGGACACCTCGACATGCTTTGTGCTGGGCTGAGGATCAAACCTGCAACCTTCTGATTGCCAGACGACTGCTCCACCCACTGAGCTATGCCGGTGTTCCTTTGGACTTTCTCGGTTGAACTAAACTACAAAAGCCATGGCTCACAAAAAGCTTTGAAAGCATGAATGATATCTCATATTTGAAAGGTCTCGATCAGGAAAGGGGTACAAAGGAATTTCCAAGGTATTAAAAATATGATGGGACACAGTGACGACGATCTTCGATAAGGGGAGAGAGTATGGGACAACAGTCACATTACTAAGAACAGGACATTCCTCCAAACTTTATGAGAAGACAAGGTTTCATTTTGTTAGTTTTTATATATATATAAAAAACGGTTTTTAAACTGGGGTGTGTAGACTTTTCACATCTGTTGTGGTTTTTGCATTTCAGTAAAATGCATTAACTGTCTAGGTCATTTTACTCTGTTTTCAATATAGAAGACTGGCTGGCCCCACATCCTGTATAGTTTCATCTTTTTTAGACAGTAAGAATATTTAGAGGGAGACATCATTAATAGTGGAAGGAGACAATTTGATCCTGGGTCAGCAGCTGTACATAGGGTAACATGGATTGGGGGCCTTGCTCAGTAAACCATCACTGGACTACATGATATTAAACTTGACTCACAGTGAACTCTTGTATTTTGGCAGCATCAACCTCCCTCTGCTTCTCCAGCTTGTTTTTCATCTCTGTAAACGTTTCTTTCTGTTTCTGCCATGCCTCCCTCTCGCTGAACAAAGGAACAAGGTTGCATGGTAACAATGAGTTTAGATTCCACTGTTCATAATGTTCCATGCCTGACCCTCAGCAAACTCCCATGTGTGAACATCTGGATGGTATACCTGAAGTATTCTTTATAAAGGAGTCCCTGTTGATGACGAATTATGGCAAATTTTCCCTTGTAGTCCTCTAGTGAAGCCACAAGTTGCTTGTTGGACTCATCCTTGCTTTTGAGTTCCTTAAAATGAGCATTGTAAACAATAAGTTTGCATTCAAGAAATTAAGACAATGCTTTCATTCAGTGATATCAATTAATACAACTTTACTTGTTATGGCAGTTTATCATATAGACCATTATAACTGTATTGCATGTATTTTAGCCCAATAATCCTACTCTATCCTTGAAGTAAGATATCACTGCTAGTGGTGCCTCTCCTTCTGGCATTCAAGAAACAATAGCATAACTTCATCTTACATGTTTTTCCCCCTCTAATCTCATTCTGTCCTCCCCCTACTATAAACAATTTTCTCCCAGCTTTTAGACAAGACAGCATCTGATTGCCAAGGCTGCTTATCTCCTCCCTGCCCCAAATCATCCTGTTCTCACAGTGCTTTTTTTTCTTTAAAATGTATCCCTGTTTTTTTCCCCACCCAAATTCCCCGAGTTGCCTACTGCTTGGTCAGTCGCTTTTGATACTTCGACAGGAAGGAGGAAGCCGTGGCATGTGTCTCCTCCAAGTCACGTGATGACTAGCCCTCACTATTTCACACATCATGGTATCGCAGGGAAAGCACAGTGCTTTGCCGTCGGAGAATGAAGCGGAGTACTTTCCCTTCACTTACCCGAGAGCCCCGGACGACCCAGAGGGGACACTAGTGAACCCAGAATACTTTATCCAACCTATCTCCTATACCCATTTGAGGCTTAGCCAATTATGCCCCACTAACTATGGACCTCTGGCCGTGGTTGGAAATGGCGCAGCCGGGATTCGAACACCCAACTGCATGATGCAGGGATGCGCTGAACAGAGGTGCCTTAACCCCCTACGCCCCAGGAGCATAATTAACAATCTATCTGTTCACTCTGGGGTCAGACCCTGTCGACACACATTATGTGAGCAAACTCTGTCCCTTCAGCACTGAAACTATTGTTTTGTAATTCTAACTGCTTAATAAATACACAAACACAACCTTTTTGGTTCCTGCTCTTATTTTTTCTCATCAGGAAATCCACAGATTTCTATGACAGTACTAAAGCTCCAATTCCCCGGTTATAATCATTGAACAACCAAAAAACTACAATTCCTATTAAATGTATTTCTCTGCTTTTTAGCCAGAGAAAGATCAGCAAAGCATAACACTGACCTGTAGGAGTTGAACAGCATACTCATTCAGGGTGCTGATGACCTCAATACTAGAGGGGGCCATGTCCTTGGGGAGGGAGAGGGGTCTGAAGACCACCCCACTGCCACCTGACTTCCTAAGCTGGTCCACTTCACTCTCCAGATTGTTAACCTAAACCAGCACAAGCAAGAAAAGAACAACACATTGGGCTGTTTATCTCTTTAAGAGAAATAAGTACATCAACGCTCCAAACTGTCGCCTTTAAAATCAAATTGAACAACGAGGTACAAAATTGTGGTCTGTCTTTAATATGAGTGGTTTCTTGGGTAAAAGGAAATCTTTTTGATTTTAGAACTGACATTCAACATCCACCCACACACACCATAAAAACAGTTGGACTTGTACATGGTATCATGAATAGGTAAGTGACCAGTAACAACAGAGAAAGACTTCTGTTATTTAGATGAATATTTCTGAAAAACAGACGAATCAAAAAGGCAACAGGGCAGAAAAAAAACCACAAATGACTTTTCAATAGCTTTTTTTCTATCAGGCAAGCAGCTTGATTTTTCCAGTAATAATTCCAGCAATACTATTAATTCCTTTGAAACCTACCTCACTGCACATTATCACAATAAAAATGCCTTTCAAATGTTACTGGTAATCTTATAATCTGTAAATCAGGATTCAATGTGAGGTCTATTTTTACGTGCCAAAATTAGCCCCCCGATTGTGGGGGTAGACACAGACTTAGATGGAGCTTGGGGAATTTGGACCAGATTGTGGGAGATTTCCCACATTAAACGGGCCCTGGTTAAGTATGGATATCTTGATTGTCAAAGCCAGGAAGATTCCTAAACAACGGACCAGTGGATCGAAGAGAAGCATAACAGCTGCTTTAGTGCAAACCAGTGGTGATTTTGTATGTGGCAGGAGTTTTGGAACAGTGGAGACCCTTGTTTTCTGTGCCTCAGTTGCTTTCAGATCCCAAAACACACTGCACAGGAAATTGGTCCACCCCAAGGATTGGGTACCCCAGCACGAATGGAGAAATATGGTGTATGCATTTAATCTCAGGAGGATTGCCATGATTTGTACATCAGAGAAACCAAACAGATGCTGGCCAAGAGGATGGCACAACAGAGAAGAGCTACCTCGTCAGGCCAGGACTCCACAGTCCATCTACAGGCCTGTGGCCACTCTGTCAAGGATAAGGATGTGCACATCCTTTATATATATACTGGTTTGAACAAGGGATCAGAGGCCATCTATGTAAAGAGGGAACCAACCTTGAACCGGACGGGGGAATGAGACTACATCCGTCAACATATTACAATGCTGTGATCGCAAATATTCCCCAATCCTCTGTGAATAGGAGACATTACTATTGAAACACCAGTCAGTGGCCAATTTGTATATGAAACTCCTGTTGGCTTCAGTCATTATGAAACTGTAAGGGTGGGGATACCTGCAGTCAGCCAAAGACTCGAGATGTCACCTATATGAGGGATGAAATGTTTCTTCCACAAAAAGTTGTGTCCAGGTAAACCAATTCAACTTATTTCTGATATCACTAAAATGTTTGTCTTGTATTGATTATTGCAACAAAAGGCTTGTGCATACAGTTTCAATGCAAACAATGAGCTTATACAATAAAGCTAAAGTCAATTTGAGGATTTAACAGTGACTATCATATAACAATACAACTGTGCAACAAACTTGATAGTAGCCCTGAGAGGTACAAGATATGTGTGTTGTAATAATAATAATAATAATAATAATAATAATAATAATGATTTCCTTATCAGTCCCGCAAGGGGAAATTTGGATTTCTCTGCATTTTTGACCCAACCTATTGTATAGGAGCAGTGAGCTGCCAACATATGGCACTCGGGGAGCAGTTAGGGGTTAAGTGTCTTGCTCAAGGACACCTCGACATGCTGTACGCAGGACCGGGGATCGAACCTGCAACCTTCCGATTGCCAGGCGACCGCTCTACCCACTGAGCTATGCCGCCCCACTAAATCCACTAAGTTATTCACCTGGAAGATTATAATAACTTCATACCATAGAGAGGGGTATCCTTTTTACTTGTCCATCAAGGACCATCCTTGCCTTCGGGCTTGATTGTGTAAAAGTGTTTCATCAGCTTGCTTGGGGAAAACATAGACATCATCCTCCCACCTGTTGGCTGGCTTCTGGTTTCCATTTAGCTTGACGAGAACAAAAACAAGAACTCTTGTCACCCACATCCAAGATTGAATCTACCACTCATTTATCAAGTTGGATGTTA
>OMLC01047398.1:0-12365 GCA_900302585.1 Regalecus glesne | reverse complement strand
TTAGGGGGGTTTGGGGGGGGGGGGAGTGGCCAAACACAATGGCTGCTGTCAGGTGATGTATCATCTACATGTGTTCTTGAAATCATGTGAGCTGGGGGTGGACTTGTAGAACCATCCCCGTGGGTGGTCTGGTGGGGTCTGATGTCGGGGGGATTCAAAAGAGCCCAAATCATGAGAGGTTTTCCAGCACCGAGTTGAAGAACAGTGCGAGGGCCCAGAACAGAACAGGCCTCTGGCGGGCAGGTCTCTAACACGGACAGAGCTGATCGCTGATGATAGATTTCTCTATGGAAGCCTGAGCACATCTGCAGTGCAGCAGTGGAGGAGCAGTTAGGGGTTCAGTGTCTTGCTCAAGGACACCTCGACGTACCTTCTGTAAGGGCTGGGGATCGAACCGCTAACTTCTGATTACTATAGGACCGCCCTACGTCCTGAGCTGTGGCCTTGTATTTAACCCTTGCATGTCAGCGTTTAAATACTGGACTTGACTCTAGTACAGTGTGGACGCCAGCTCAGTGCTAGAGGGTGTGCTACAGGACCTGACAGGACAGAGGCTGCGGGTTCGAACCCACCACAGGGTGTCAGGAAGGGCATCCAGCCTTAATCCGCCAAACTCCATTAAAGTCTGAGTCCATCCCCAGTGTGTGGGGACTGATCACGACACACTCCAGACCTCTGCCCGTACAGCGTTAACACCATTATCGCTTGCACACATACATCAGAACTTATTCTATCTTTGCTTACATCTGTCCCTAGCTTAGTCTATCTACCAGCCTCAGAGCTCCCCTTGTTTGCTCGGCAAACAAGGGCGATGCAGCCGATTGTTTGCTCGGCAATACAGCTGAGGCGGCCTCTCCTCCCTTACGCGTGTGATTGGCTGTGCAGCATGGGTTCTACCTAGCGCCGTGGCCAAGCAAAGACACCGTGACTGCAGCAGTGGGCTGTGGTGAGACCTCGGTCAAGACGCGTCCGCCTGTCTGTTCATTAGCACTCTATCACCTCTGAACGAAGGCATATAAACCGAGAGAAACGGGGCCTGAAACAAGTGTCTGAAATGATAGCTGCCCTTATGCACTCTACTCGAGCGTACCCAAGGGTAAAATTAGACATGAAGAAAACGACCTTAAAACGCAGCCTAGCTGCCTGGAAGCCTGGCAGGGGTGCGTTTGGGAAGCGATGGATGTGAACCACAGGGACTGACGAGGGGGTGAGGTTAACTTTACAAAGATTGCAGGGGTGTAAAAAACACACCAGGATAACTTTCCCGTATCCATCTCATCTCTCAGCGAGAGATGAGATGAGCTCCAACGTTTCAGTCATTTGGTCCAATCATTTCCTCTCGCCAAGGCCTGGCCGGAATTTCTGAGGGGGAGGTGATTTAGAGGTAACGGGAGCAGAGGAGCTCAATTCTCACATTAGCTCTCTCGTTCCCGCTGAAGAAAGGGTCAAGAATCGGGATGCGTGGTGATTAAGGGCAGGTACCATAATACGAGACCTGTGCGGTCAAGCCTCTGCAGAGTGGGTCGTTTGTTGGCTGAGGCCTCCTACATCCTCCACCACAGACACACAAGCTCAGCTCGCCGGCATCGGTGCAGCGAGACCGGTCATTTAAATGACTTTGAAGTGCCTGATGGGATTCTCCTTCTTCTCCCCGCTGCGTTGATTCCTTCTCTGTTTTTTTAACCAGCCCCTCTCAAGGAGAGGAGCAGGATCAGAGATTCCACCCTGTCAGGGAGGGGATTTAAATAAATGGAGGTCTTTAAAGACTATTTTTCCTCATTTGTCTCTCATGAAAAGGTTCATTTGTTGGGTAATTTGCAGCAGGGCGAGCAGGTTGAAGGGGGCCACGGATGGAAGGTAACGTGAGGAGAGCAGCCTGCAGGATGACTTAGGTGTGTATAAGGCTTGTTGTGTGGTAATGAAGCAGTCAGGATTACTTAGGGTATAATGAATGGACAAAGAGTGGCCTGACCTTTCCTTAGATACAATTGATAATGTGCAATAGGTAGAAGGATGCGTGGAGGCCACACTATGGATTTCTATAGATGTTACAGCTTCTGTCTGCTGTGGCTGACCGAGCATCATCAGGCCATTCTACTAACAGCTCGACGACACAGAGAAACGATGGTGTTATGCTTCAGGATGTCCTGTGGACAAACTCCTAATTATTGTGTGTTGTCTTTACCATGTTGTAGCCGCACCACTAGTTGGCGCTGTACTGTCTAGGATATAATGACTTGATGAGAATGATGCCTCAGTAAACAAGTTCCAGATCAAGGCATAGAGACGGTCCGTGTGTCCTTGGACTCAGCCAGGTAGTCTGAAGTGGGAACCCGTGAAGACATCCCATGTTGCTGTGGATGTGGCTGTACGGGTGGTGAGACATAGCTCCGTGGTTAGAGGGGTTGTCTGGTGATCGGAAGGTTGCAGGTTCGATAAAAGCACTTGAGCAGGACACCTCCCTTAGTTGCTCTGTCCTTTGAAGGACTAGTGACTAGTGTAGCTCTGCCTTTCCACCAATGAAAATGGAGATGGGCTCCAGTTCCTCCATGACTTCGGAGAAGCGTTGGACAGTGGATGGATGATGGGTTGTATGGATGTCTGCTGTGCCACCAAGAGCTCAGGGAGGTACGGCATGGCGGCCGGATGCCCTCAGCAAGGCTTGTGCTCGGTTGGCATGGCTGCTGTCACATCGTTGACCCTCCGGCAGACCAGTGCTGCACCAGATTCCTGCCTCACAGATCAGATCATATTCACGAGCTGTCAGAGCGGTCGTATAACTGGGGATCAGTCTGCAGACAGGTCACTGCATAAATCTCCGCAGAGCCAGCAGGGCCGAAACACTTCATAAATCCCTCATCTCTCTTTAATTATCTGAGCCTCCTCAGGAAGTGGCGGGAAGCTGTCCTGTACTTGTGACCTGCTGGCGTGAGGGAGTGTGGTGACGGCCTGCATGTGTGAGCCCCGAGTGGCTCTGCTTGTGTCGCGGAGCTGAGTGATCAAGTGAATGCAGTTCAATTGAAAACCACGACAGCTTGATGGGACGTTCAAGATGTTCTATTTCATCTGCTAAAAGGTATGCAGCCACATTAGCCTCTGCCCAGAGGGTTTTCCGGGGAAGGCAGCAGATAATGAAGGAGTTTGGCAAAGCTTTGAACTCTGCATGAACACCGAGGCTGGAGTCTGTCATTAGCTTCCAGGATTTGAGCTTTATTTTAAACCCACTGTCTCTTTGCACAGACTGTTTAGTTGATCATTAATCATAGTGCCTCCGTGGCAGAGCGAGCGCCTCGGGAAACTGCGGCTTCGAATCCATCGCAGGGCATCAGAGGGCATCCGGCCTCAATCCCCCACGCCTGCCCTGAGATGGCGTAGCGGCCTGTCCAGGGCACCCAGAGTGCTGTCATATTACAGGTTTGCTTTACGTGGACGTGAGAGGCTGTAGCTAACGCCGCTGAACTGCTGCAGGACTTCCTGCGGAGATCCACCAAGCTCGACAAGAACTACATCATCTACGGTAGGTAGCTCAGAATCACATGGAAATCGGCTCCTTTCATAGAACATCCAGAATAAACACATCACAGGTGAAGGTGCTACGTTTGGTTTCACTGTGAGAGTCTCGCTTTTGAATAGGGGCCGTGTGTCTCTTGAAGGCTTACATGAGTTCCTCGATTACAGCTCTGAAGTGCAACAAGAGGAGTCAGCAAAGTGGCAAATGTGTCACGACTGAACCCAGCCGGGCATAATTTAAATTTAGAACTTATCCTTCAGTAGAAGGCAATTAACGATGATGTGTTGCTGTGGTGCGTGAAATCAGGTGTGATGCATGGACACAGCCTCCCCTGCTCTGGCTGAACAGAGAGACGAACAACACCAAGTCTGTCCTGACCGAGAAGCTGTTCTCCTGGAGGCGCTCCTTGCTGATGGCTACGACATTTCCACAGACTCACTCTGCTCTATTGATACAACTGGCCTTGTGGGGGCGTCCTTTGTCTCCCTATGTGGACAAAATCTGTCATGCTCTACTTAGGCTAATGAACAGACACATTGTGTTAGCATCAAAGTCAGCATATCAAAAGATGTGTGGTGGAAAAATAATAATAATTGAGAATATAAATATGGTGGGATCAGTAGACAGAGAAGCTGTCACTGGAGTAGGCACGAGTGTGAAATCCGGTTTTCTCTCCGCGAGATCTCTCAAGAAGCCTTGTGTGGCGTAATCCTCACAAAGAGACCGCTAAAAAACAAAAATTGTGAAATTCCATTGGGGACGAGCCAGCAGTCATTGAGCACAAGGGGAAATAGTGGGAGCCTGAAGGTCATCCATCTCATGACGTGTGTGATGGGCTGCATTAAACAGCTTTTATTTGGCGGAGCTACACGGCGATAATTGTGAATTCTGAACAGACGTAATTTAATTTGTAAAACTTATTCGCCGCCATCTCTCTGCTGGGCTTATAGGAGGTTCATCCATCTTCAAGTGAGGTGCATTCCACTCAGCGAATACATAGAGAGCTCCAGCTGGGTGTGATTGAATAACCTATTAAATGCAGGCAATGACCTCTTAGAATAGCAACACGCTCTTTGCATTTCAATAATCTCCACCACTTATGAAACAAATATTTCTCCATCTTGTTTTCTCCATTACTGTATACACACTTGTCATAGCCGTTGGCCTAAACAGGGGAATTGCCATGTCTGTGTACTTGATTTGTTTATTACCTCCCCCCTGAACCAGATATGGGACTAAAAGTCAGACACTTTGCTCACTGCTAATGCCACTGAGAGATGCCTCGGGATGGAGAATAAGGAAGAGGGGACGATGTTCAAAAGTGGAGATGATTAACCTTAACCTGCCCGTTGGCAGCTGAAAGGGATGGTGCCCGAACTGAGAAGAGAGGCATCAGGGGACTGCTTGTGAAATGAAGGGAGGTGAACCTTCTCACTGAGGCATCTGGTGTTGACTTGTCTCAGAAAATAACCCCCTCTTAATGCCACGATGTAGAATGTACTGCTACTACTGAGCTGCTCTCATTAGGGGTCACCATCTCCATCTCTTCCTGTCTTTAACCTCCTCTTAAGTCCTCCTCTATTCCTCTTGCCATACTATAATGATCATAATGATATCTCCTTTATATGGACAGTGCATGTTAATGGACATTCAGAATGTAATTAAACCAGATTTAGTTACCAGGTTAATTCTCATCCGTCCCAAGTAATCAGGAGTTCAGTGTCTTGCTCAAGGACACTCAGGCAAACCTTCTGAAGGAACCTGGGATCAAACCAGCAATCTTCTGATCACTAGACAATTGCCCTACCTCCTGAGCTACACACTCACTTCACACACACACACACGCACACACACACACACACACACACACACATATATAAAGACTGTATACTCTATTATTAATGTTAAACAATGTAGACTTGTCCTCATCACCAGTAAACATCCACGTCAGTGCCGTGTGAACGAGGCATCACTCGTGTGATGTGCTGCCTGTCCCAGTACAGAGAATGAGAGGCTGAGATGAGTGAACCTGGAGTCCAGATGGAGGACGCCATGTGCTCGACAGTACAGAGTGGGAGCAAACTTCCTCATGCTATCTGCACACTTGGACGTGACACAGTGTGAGTATCCATCTGCAGTGACAGAGAATTCTAATTTGGATTTCCACCCGTTGGCCCTCTGCACATCCCTCTTGTGCCGAGACTGTGACTGTTGACAAATCTAACTATGGAAATCCATGAAGACTTCAACTAACGTTGATGGATATTCAATGAGAACCAATCTCTCATATACTAGGTGCTTCTTCAAGAGGCGGTCTATGGCTTGATTTGTTAAATGTGGAAGCTGAGCTGGACAGCAAGTAGGGAAACTAGCAAGAGCAGAGGATATTGATGAGGAAAATCAAGGTAGGTTGGACTGTGAAAACAACACACAACTTTCAGCCACAGTTTAGCAACAACATGGCCACATACAATAGGGCTCCTGTTTCCTCCTCTCTTCATATCACATGAGGCACCCGGATGAGGAAAGTGAACAGTGACAGTACCCAGAGCACAGTATGACCATCATATCATGAGGATCTGCACGTCACCAAAGTGAGGAGTCAGGAAGAGCTGGGAGAATAAGGGACACTGACTCCACCCCTCTAAGCAACCACCTATTATTCTATGAGTTCACTCCTCTGAGAGTCTGAATTTGGTACCTTTAAACAGTAATCTACAGTAATCCCCATGCGCCCTCACCTCACTTATTTTAGTAGAATTGATCAACCAGCCCCTGAGCCTGGCATCCAAACTAAGATCCATAACTCTTGTGTAATCTGGTGATGCATCGGCAGACTGGGTGAGGCTGAATGTCACCCTCTACACTGATTCATCCCTGGAACTGTCATCACCAGAACCCTCAAGGACATAGCTTCACAGGCTTTTGGACACCTAGTATCTTGGTGCAATTTAGGAAATCTCTCGTCGAGTCCACGCCTCGACGGGTCAGAGCTGTTTTGTTGAGATGAGGGGGACCTGAACAATATTAGGCAGGTGGTTTTAATGTTTTGGCTGATCAGCGTATATTCATATTTGTTTGAAACATAACTAAAATCACTGTGACATGCAAGCATTGCTGATATGTAGTCTCTCTGACAGCCTTGTCCTACAGATCAAATGTATTGCAACTCCATGGGCCCGAGCATCCATCTACTTTCTTGAACCAGAGGGAGGATTCAATTTGCTGCGGTATGATCTAATCTGAGTCCTGCTGGAGGATTACCTCTGCAAGTGCTTCTGGCTCACTATGAGAGGTAAAAGAAATAAACCACAGCATTAAGCAAGTCGCCCCAATTGATGTCACACGATGGCTGATAGGGAGTGTTGTTGAATGAGAATACGGTTATCTGGGGGATGATCTAGAGCCGACCTTGGGTCAGAAATGACATATCAAGAGTCTGCTCCCAGTGCTCCTCTCATGGTAGCACTTTCTTATTCACCTTCGTTTGCCCAAAATTAAATCCTCAGCTCATGGTGTTAAGTTGGATTCAGGATAAACGATGGCGTCTTTGGCCACCGCTAGTGCTACTGAGCCAAATGGCTCCCTGTACTACAACAAAAACACTGATTTACAAGCACTAGAGGACCTACAAGCACTCCACAAGCAT
This sequence comes from Regalecus glesne, assembly GCA_900302585.1. NCBI lineage: Eukaryota > Metazoa > Chordata > Actinopteri > Lampriformes > Regalecidae > Regalecus > Regalecus glesne. The sequence continues at coordinate 5,205 of OMLC01047398.1, read as the reverse complement.
GGGAATGTAAACAGGGAGATGCTAATTGGCTATCAAAATGCCTTTTCTTCTTCTTCTTCTGAAATGTTTAATGGCAGCTTTCATGCTGTGGGTGTAGCTCTTTGTTCCAACCAAGCAGACACACAACTGAGTCTACAAATCAAGCTCCTTTAGAGAGCCTATTGACTGAGTAATAGAATCAGTATCACAGACAGAAGAATGGGGGTGCTCTGGGTTCCCCAGCTTCACCTTTAGTGGCCCACTTGTAAATGGAGGAAGTGGAAAAGTGGGATGGGACGTCACCTTTCATCAACCACATTAACTCTGTGGACTACCACATGTTCACATCTATGTGTGAGGGGATGGCCATCCCTGAACTAGGGGGGGTCACTCTACTGTTCAGCATTACATATCAAGGACTGCTTATGGATTATCCATACTTGGCTAATGCATTCTCAACTCGAATAATAAAACACATCTGACGGCCTTTCATTTCCTGAAACGCCACCTTATCAGTGGGACTGAAGAAAAGTCCACCCAACAGTAATATGAGAGACTCGTCCTACACAAGTGGCAGTGGATCCAATTCTTTATGCATCACAACGCTTTGGGAGAGCAAGTTCTGAGCGCTTGTTAGAGCGTGTGAATTGCCCTCAATGTAGTTATTAATCAGGATACAGTGTTAGACAGCTGCCACCCTGGGAGCACACATCTCTGGTGTCAAATCCCCTCCAATGATCGCAGGAGGAGAGTTATCCTCTGCTTAGGGACTGTGTGACTGAGCATTGTTCTAGTTCTGCCACTGATGTTTTGGCAGATGACCTTGTGAGGGGATACGGTGACATGCACACAGAGCTCGATGGGACTCTAAGAAACATGTGAAGGTGATGCACCACCAGTCTCCTGTGTACGCCATTTGACAGGAGCCACAGATGTATGTTAGAATCTACCTATTGTGAAAGGGCCTGATCAGGATGCTGAAAAGTGAGAGGTATATGAAAAGGAAAACAGAAGACCGCCAGAGCAGAGGGGTGGCGGCCTACTCCGTGGGCCCAACATTAATTTTGTGGAGGCTTTATTACCACATACAGATCGATAGCACATACAACCAGAGTGGGAGGCCTTGGGTCTGGACTTAATTGCTCTCCTTGCTTTCAGTCCCATCAGGATGCATCTGAAAATCCCTTCATTCCTGTGTACACACCAGGGCTGTACTGAACTGCACTGTAAAAGTGGCAAGGTAACAGATTAAAAGAACAAGGATTTCTATTGTTGTCAGGAGCAAACACAGTTGAGAACTGCAACCCCGATAGAACCGAATGGTTGGTCTGAGCTACTGGCAGCACTGTTAACACTTGGCAGAAACGTCTTGCTTATAGTCGCATGTTCCACCATTCTGCAAGACACCCTTTCGAGAACTTGGGGGATTCTTTGAAAGGTGGACTTTTGATCAGCTACAGGAAATGTCACTTAAAAGTCCATCCATCCATCCATCCATCCATCCATCCATCCATCCATCCATCCATCCATCCATCATCACCAACTCATCCGGAAGAAGGGTCACTGGGTCATGCTGGAGCCTAGGCCAGAACTCATTGGACAAACACCCTGGACAGGTCACCATTCTGTATCAGGGCAGGTATGGGGGATTAAGACTGAATGCCTTTCCTGACTCCCCGCAGTGCGTTCAAACCCGCAATCTCTGGCTCGTCAGTTACCAAAGAGCCACTCTACCTCTGAGCTACCACCCATAAAACACACATGTCTAGAATGACAGCGTGTGTGCATTATGCTGAAATAATAAAAGTTATATTATGTGTTCTTGCTTAAAGTGGAGCATGTCAAGATCAGCCCAACATCAACCTCACAGCTATTGGTTCACGTCAATCACCATCACTTGTGAGTTCAATGTCCCTCCCAATGCTGATAACGGTGCCTCTCCGTGACTTGTCCCGACCTCTCCTTGTCTTGTAACACACTTGACGACAGTGATGAAGACAAATAAGTGCACAGACACATCAACGGCAATGATGCGTTGGACCAATACAGCTAACTTTGACCCAAAAGTCCATCTTAATGCTGTTTTGATTGGCCAAGAGTGGGATGGTGTTGTTATTTAGTTCTCCCCTTGTTTTGTAGGGATGAGCTGTGACAGAGAGACAAGACACATCCAGAGAGGAGTAGAGTAAAAAAGAGATGACTAACCTAACCCACCTGAGCTCGGCTCACAGGGATCGATGTCCTCGTCATCGCTTGGACACTCGGCGGATGCTACCAGCAGGTCATCTGTTGTCTGGTGGGGGGGGGGGGGGGGGGGTGTGGGGGGGGGGGGGGGGAGTGGGAGAGAGAGAGACAACAGTGAGTTGAGGACACACAACATTGGGACTGTGTGGGCAGGGGTAAGATGCTGCCCTCACTCCTAAAAGCAGAGTAACTGGAGTATCCAGGGGAGAGGTTATAGGGAGAGGAGCAGATGAGATGTGAACCCAGACACCCACACGGTTTAGCTGCTTAACTCTTCTGTCAACACAGTCACATGTTGCCGGGTGCAGTAGCAGCAGCTGCTCCGCTTTCCAAGGCAACTCCATCCTTGCGAAAATGAAATTTGATTATCGGAGAAGTGTCGAGGCTAAAGTTCACAGTGCTGTTGTCAACTCACATGCTCATTCTGAGTCAACGAATGTCTTCTCACGCCCCTCTGAGGGATTGTTAAAGAGTTCTTGCAAAACACCTCTGACATCCAGAGGACGGAGTGCCAAGAACGCTTTGAGACAGAGGCCACACAAAAACACAAGAGCAAAGAAGCCGAGGTTAAAATCAATATGATTACCCTAATGCACCCGGTTTGATACAGCACCTCATCAACAGAAGTAGGAATCCTAAGTAAAGATAAAGAGATGCTTCATCATTCTACTGAGACGTCTTTCTGAATATCAAATCTCTGGAAGGCTGTTCTCCACACTTCCTCCCCTGCCAACTGTAATACCAGGGAACCTCTTTAAATAGGAAAGGGCAAACAAAAGCCCAGCCAAAGAAAAGTCCGGTGTTAAACATTATGCCACAATGTTCTTTTATGGTCCCGCTCCAGGCCATTTGATCAGATCTGCGTTAAAGGTCGTTTCATTTAAGCATGGCAACCTCTTCAGCGCTGGAGCGGCAGCTTTTATGCTAGGTATGGAGTCCTGCTAAGCACAATAACCTGCTGCTGTACTTTGAGCCATGAGCCCCTGCATATCCTTGAATCATTATATGCACAGGGCCAGACTTTACAGTGTTTAATTTGCAGGAACACCACCTTCAATGATAATTGAAACCCCCCCTGCGGGGACTTGATGTTTAAACTGCTGTAGAATGAAAGGGATGGATTAAAGAAAACATAAATAGGCTTTTATTCTTCTAACTCTGTACTTCAATGACGTTGCCCCTGCAGTTCAGCCTGTCTCCTCCTGGGCATGTCAGAGGTGGCGTCATGTTGGTGGACATCCATTATACTGCGGTAATGCTGTTTGACTGTCACTCCTAACATCATTTCCACATCCTAAACATAATTTATGCACCGTCCCGGGGACCTGGACATAATTGATCAGCCCTGTAAAGGGAGCTGCAGAAGCATCCGGTCTTTAGTACATCTGTGCTTGGATGGAGCCCGGGTAAGCTGTCCAAATGTAGATTTAATTTGTTGTGCATGAGACTGATATACAGTGTTGGCCATCCAGATGGTAAAACCGCCAGATCCCAGAGAGCCACATCCATCACTGGAGCCGTGTGATTTGTTTTTCCTGGCGGGAGATCCTGACGATTTGCTCTGACTGGAAGAGGTACGGGAATCGATACTGCCCCTGTACCGTCCACCTTATGGTACGTACCCTTCCCTCTCTCCCTCATTTCTTCTCTTTCTCCGTCTCCCTCTCTTCCTGTCTTCAGCTTCAGCCTGTCCTTCTGATTTATCTGCAGGCAGGAAGCCATGTGATGTGGGTGTGCATGTACCAGATATAGGTTAACTCCCCATAGAATAGCCTGAATGAAGGTGAGCATCCTGCTCTTATTCAGAAGTCTCTTTGGCATCGGATTCAGGCCAGACCAAATGACATGGCCTTGAACTGCACAGACAACAGTGAATGTGGATGATTGTGAGGAGAGTGGCTGTTTTTAAATAGGCTGCTCCTAGTAGGTTGATGTTGGGAATCTAATGCACCAAGCCAATGTCTCCTAGCAGTTCTTGACTTCTTCTTGGTACCCCGTGAAGACACAACACCAACGGCGGTCCTAGTTAACCTGGCCTTGACCACTCCGCTATGGAGACCCGACCAATCCAGTGTGGTTTCGTCCATCTAATGATTTAGCAAAATTCTAAATTGGATGTCCATCCTGACAACCACCAACCCTGTGGATTGAGGCACAGGTAAAGCGCCGGATTCCATCCCAGCATTCATTGCACCGTACCTGTTGCCTTATTATTGTGTTGAAAATACAGGAAGCTGATGACAGACCGTTCACACTGTTGCCCTGGTGTGGTCGCCATTTGTTTGTTTCACTAGCTGCTTGGTTTGACAGACATGTCAGGATTAGTGCCCACGATGAGAGGCTGGACACAGACCTGGGCGGAGCTAACTCTGATGATGTGAAGAGTATAGCAGAAGCTGATCTGTAAAAAGGTGGGCGGGTTTATGATGGTCCTAAATGATATTCTCAAATAAAACTAAGATGTAAATCTAGACACTGCATTGACTTGAAAATAACAACTTCATGCTCATCTCACCTTTCACCCACACAGACTAGATCCACATGTGTATACAGATGGCTACAGCTCAATAGTCCAACACGTTGGTCCAATACCTATGATATGCCCCATCAAAATACCACAACACCATCAGAAGGGCCTTTTGGGTCAAGTGGTCATAAACCTCATAATCAACAATAAAATGAATGCTCATGTTAGTGGGCCGAGGTGTGGCAGCCAGGATTAGTGTGTAGGTCAACATTCTGATGTGGTCATGACCTGGTTGAAATCCAATAACATTACGCATTCATGGTGTTCTTCTCCAGTGCTTGGCGCTCTTTTTTTAAACCTGTGGAGATTCAATATGTGGCGTATGTGAGGGGCTTGGCAGGCAATCAACCCACCCTAATGAAAACTGTCACAGACGACTTCAAGTTGATGATGGGAGAGACATTGGAGAAACCATTCCATAGGGAAATATAAGACATGAAGAGCATGGTTTCAAT
>OMLC01047392.1:0-12217 GCA_900302585.1 Regalecus glesne | reverse complement strand
TGGGACTGAATAATTGTTTGTTTATATGTATGTGGTGGGGGTGGGCAGCCTTTGCCATGGTCTGATTGATATCGGCTCCTAGGGGATATTAATTCCAACCTCTGCCAAATCATTGGCTGACACAAGGGTGTGAATGGATGGAGAAATAAAGTGTTGCTGTAGCATCATCTATGACCTGATTCTGCCTCCCTCTCTCCCCTTGTTTCTTTGGGGACCACATGTCCTAGTTTTATCTCTCATAAGGAAGATTTGTGATGGTTTATTACTTCATCGTCTCCATCTACCCTAACCCCCCCTTTCTGTCTCTCTCTCTCTCTCTCTCTCTCTCTCTCTCTCTCTCTCTCTCTCTCTCTCTCTCTCTGTCTCTCTCTCTCTCTCTCTCTCTCTCTCTCTCTCTCTCTCTCTCTCTCTCTCTCTCTCTCTCTCTCTCTCAATCTAGATGTGAGGCGGAGAACAATATACGAGTACCACCGTGTGGAGCTCACCAAGACCAGAATCACCAACTCTACAGCAGTGGAAATTATGCCCTTACCTAGTAAGGACGTTTCACGGTCATAGATTTGGCCATAGCCGTAAAACCCTCACACACTGCACAGTATGACACTTCTCTGTGGTCTGGACAGATATAATGATGCATCAGTATGGAGTCTTCCTCGTGAAGCTGAAATCCGAGAAATGTGTCCGCTAATGAATTATTGTTTCATCCCTCTGGACCACGGAGTTGGGTTGCATAATGCTAACTGGCATTTTTCCTATTGTTGGAAAATCTGTCCAGTTCTTGTGTGTTGCTGTTTGAACTGGTTGGGATGAACACTGATACAGCAGCAAACATATTCCTGATGGAAACAAATCCAGCAGGAGAAGATTGAAAGGTGATGCCAATGTAGCATTGCCCCTGTCCGACAGACAGTCATTAAACCACGTAATACAATACTGCTTGTGACAGGTCTGTCTGCCTGCATTAGGTTTGGTCAGAAGATCCTGTTTACACAAGCTTGTGGACTATTTACTGGCGAGCTGATGGCACAGTGTAACAATGGCTGCTACACCTTGACAAAATCAGTATCAGCAGATCTGTCACTCAGTATATCATAACAATGTTCTAATGTAATATTGATCTCTGAAATCCAATAGTATTGCCAAATCATACAGCATGTTTGATGGGCAAAATAACGATGTATGATGATGAAAAATCACTGATTTCAGCTTTAAGTGGAACTATAATAAGATGCTAAGCCCTTTCCATCCGAATGCTCTGTTTTGGGTGTTGTCCATATGAACTGTTCTGACTGGATTTTGACTGATTGGGCTGTTTTCCTTCTTCCAGCTTGTCTCCAGTTCACCAGCTGTACTGCCTGCATCTCCTCGCAGATCAACTTCAACTGTAGCTGGTGTCCCAAGCTCAACAGGTTGGAGTTCTGTTTACCCATGCAGTCATCAAATTAAGGTCTTCACTGAATTGTGATAAGACCTTTTGTTATATCCACATACATATATATCAGCGAATTTAGCCAATACTAAGGCTGTGGTAGGTCAATGGAAGAGCATGCACCTTGGGAACTCATTAGCCAGGTGTTGCAGGTTCAAACCCATAACATCTGAAAGGGCATCTGGCATTTAGTCTCCCAAGCTCCATCTAAGTCTGTTTCCATGCAAACAATGTGGGAACTAATCATGATGCAAAAAACAGACCTCATTAATCAATAAAATACCAGCTCCATTTTTACATGTCACGATTAGTCCCCACATTCTGGGAGTGGACATGGACTTCATTGGAGGTTGGGGATTAAGGTCGGATGCCCCTCTTGATACCCTGCGGTGGAATCAAACCTGCGATGCCTGATTGGCACAAACTCAGAGATGTAAAAATGAATGGACCTGGACTAATGGATAAGATATAAATGAATGGAGGTAGCTTGGACATCTGGGAGGCATTTCTCATATTTTCAGCAAAATGTTCACTATCATAAATCAGTATGCTTGTCATTGATTCAAGATCATTGATTCAGTATGTGGACATGGATTTAAAGGCATTTCCCACTAGATTATGTCCTCACATAGCATCAGCAATGTTGTGTGCGTGTATTTGTTTCAACTTGAGAACCAAACTATTCCAGTTTCACTAGATTACTTTCATTCCCCCCCAAAAAAAACCAACCCATTGGTCTCAGAAATGCATTACCCATAATTAATTCTTCATGTGGACTTGACAGCTCTAGTTTTAGCATGACCGTGACTAAAGGCAAGCTGAATTGTATCGACAGCTAGTTTCTGTAATGAAGCTGGATGGTTCTCTCTCAGGGTTTTACCCTGAGAGAGAACCCTCTTCATGGTTTTCCAGTTGAGTCATTAACAGCAGCTGGGAAATATAGGTAGTACCTTTCAGACAAAGTGGCAAATCAGTAATCTTGATGTTCTCTCATCTCACACCTAGTCTGTCACCCGACCTCTTTCCTTCTCTCTCTGTTTCATCCTTCCCGTTTCTCAGGACCTCAAGCTAAACTAAATATTTGAGCTGCCATGCTGTTATTGTTCTGCTCCTGGAATTTGCATGGTCTGACTTTCCTATGTTGCTGGATGGAAAGATGTGGGTTGAGAGCTCAGAAAAATATACCGAGAAGAGACGATGGAGAGTTGTTTTCATCCGATCGGTTTAAAAATGTTGTTTCAAGTCCAAAGCTACAAGTGTGATGAGAGATTTCCCACCCAAATGGTCAACATAGGCCAGCATGGCTCATGGGATAGGGCAGGCATCTGGTGGTCGGAGGGATTGATGGTTTGTTCCCTGATTCCTTCAGAGAGTGTGTTGAGGTGTCCTTGAGCAAGACAAAGAACCCCTAAATGCTCAAGCCCTTCAATGGAATGGTGACCTGTCCAGGTGTTTCTCTGTCTTTCATCCAAAGAGTGCTGGGATAGGTTCCGGCATGACTTCGCCACCCAACTCCAGATAAGCAGTTGATGATGGATAGATGGATGGATGGGGATAAACATGGTTTACTCATTTTATCCCTGGGCTCCTAGCCTCTTTTTTGCTTTCATATGCTCCCACATTTACAAATTCCTCAGGCATCAATTATTCATCTGCCACTCATTTATTACACATTCATGTATTCTGTAATTACGGGCTGCCTGGGAAGTGTGTTAGAGGATACACACTGCCTGTTGTGTTTCTGAGGTTGGGACGAGGTCATGCATTTGAAATTATACACACTCACACAGAAACCAACAATCCCTGTGTGCAGTCAATGTTTCTCCTGCAAACGATTCATGGATACTGTGTCAATATGGAGTATGCCTAAGCAGCAGATATCTGAAGTGAGACTTGAGCCTTACTTTAATTAACTACTTAATCGTATGCATATATATGGCTGCTTAGTCCAAATTTTTGCTTTTAAATTTTCAGATACCTCTCTTGAAATATGAACAGATAATGCTTTAAACATGTTCATTAGAAATGTCACGATGGCCTCAGTGGAGGATGCAGACATGTCAGAGGGAATCACTACGAGGAACTTTATGTCTGAAGATGAGCAGGCTGGGCTTACCTACCCACCATGCTGAGTTTGCAGCTAAATCCGGTTGCTTTTCATACGTAAGTAGTGCAGGTCTGAGTTAATGAAGCATGCAGATGTCCCTGCAGATCTGCACTGGACCGTAACTCTCCATCACTGCAGTCGAGCACTGATTTGTTTAGGGGAAAACTTGTGGATTTGTTTACCCCGTGCACGAGGCTGTCGGTCTGCCACAAATGTGGGCTGGTAGGGAATACATTACCCCGGAATCACGGATCAAAGCGAGAGAACATTGACTTTTATTAAGACCAAGGCTCTAAACATGTTTAAGCGATTAACATTTCGAACATGCGTGTCAGGATGTCGAGGAATGGCTAAGAATCCCGTGGCTGGTGGCTCTGGTGCAGAATTCCCACAGACTGGAGCAGAGCCGGGCCTGGTTTCCCTCGCGGAATTCAAACAACGCAAAGTGAAATTGTGTCACTCCCCCTGAAATTGTAAAATGCATCAGCGAGGAATGGGAGCTGCAAGAATTGAAACCCAATAAGCAAATACATCAATTGCCCCATGAAAGAGAAACACCTTAAACAGGAACGTTCTCCTTCATGGGTTCATTCATATTCCAATGAGGCCCATTTCCAATTAAATGCACTATGGCTCAGGGTCTCCAAACGGCAACTGGCTGAGCCAGCTGCCATTGAGAGGAGACCAAACAAGAGTTCCCTCCAGGAACCAAGCTGGACCGGACCAATAATATCTCTGGTCTACTCTGGCTCTGTGGGGAGAGATGGGGATTAACTGGAGGCATCTCTCTCACCTGACTGTGCAGATGAGGCTGATTTCATTTTCTTCTATTTCTTATGGGGGGGGGGCTCTAAAGCATGATTATAGGGGCAGAGAGATGAAAATGGAATGTCTTCAGAATCATTATCATAGCAATGTGTTTACCAGAGAAATGTGGTCTGCCGGAGATGACTTCCACTCCAAAGCAGCATGCGGCATGAATCTCATCAGTTTTGTTGCAACATCCTCTAGTTTAAGAGGGGTCATTGGTCAAAAAATGGTTTGATCAGCTTTGGAAATGAGTCCTTCTTCTGTCTTTACCCCATATGCACAATGGGGACATGGATAGACACGTAGACCAACATATAGACACATAGACCGATTAGTCTTCAATTTACTTAATAAACTCAAAGTAGACAACTTGGAAATTACCATCCAGCCATCTTCTGCATAAGTACATCAGTACCTGTGGTAACCTGAGACAATACTTTTTCTTACCAAATGGAATCACTCTGAGTGACAGTTCCCCAAGGGTTGGCATGGGACAGGAGGTAGGGTGGTCCTCTAGTGATTGGAAGATTGGTGGTTCAATCCTCAGCCCATGCAGAGATCCTGCCAAAGTGTCCTTGAGCAAGACACCAAACCCCCTATCTGCTCCAGCCCTGTGACAGAATGGCTACCTGTCCACCTGCTTCTCCACCTCATGCAACCCCTATTGAATCATGATACAAATCGCATCAACAGATTTTTACCAACAAACAGCTCAATTAGCAAGTGACCCTCATGACCGTGAGTAGTAAGCCCACTATTGCTATCAGTGTTGCGGAGATTTTGGCGACTGTGTGGTAGACATCTGTGTCCTGTGCATCTCTTAGGTGTTCCAGTGGGTTTGACCGCCATCGTCAGGACTGGGTGGATAACAGCTGTCTGGACGAGGTGAGTAATCATGATCAAGATAGAAGGCTCCATGATGACCATATTTAGCCTTGATGGGTAAAGAGTGTGAGACGTACCGCTGTCTAGCACTTCAGTGTGTTTGTAGACTGTGTGAGTGGATGCGTGTTGTGAGTGTGTGCGTGGGACTTTGTCTTTGCCTCTACATGTCTGTGTGTGTGTGTGCGTATGTGTTCATGCATGCTTATGTGTTTGTGGATAGCGTATATTGGCCATTATGGGGTAACTACCAGGATGATGAATGCCCCGTTTCTGCAGCCTGCAGTAGGAACCCTCTCACATCATATATATGAAGTCATGTACACACACAAGCACGGTATCTTCCATTTGAAAAGCCTGCAGGCATCATAAAACCAGCTTTTGTGTTTCACCGTCCAGACCAAGGACAAAACCTGTGACCTCATCATCCACACAACACAAGTCTACCCCTTCACCACGTCGATGGTAGCCAGGACCACATCTCGGAGCAGAGGGACCACCGCTGGCAGGGACCCTTCACCCACTTCCCACCCCCCTACCAGTGTCCCCACTGAAGGTACAGTTGACATGCTGCTACGCCACACACACACACACACACAACCCAGCCTAATCTCTGCCTCGGATTAACAGCCCGGAGCAGCACTTTGAAGCATTGCTGGATGAGTATCTCACTGTGACAGGATGTTAACTGAATGAAGTGCATTTGTCAGGGCTGCCTTTTTATTAGGATTGATGTAGAGTTTTTTTAATGACATCTACGAGACGCCATCCCTCACCTCTCCCACCTCAGAAAGTCTCGCTTTTGAGTTTGAAATTCAACCCAGATGGCAGCCAGTGGAGCAAGGCACACCAGCTGTGATTGAACCCACTTCTAAACAATGGACTCTGGATTGAGATAAATCTTCCCGGTCTCACGTCGACGGAGACCCATGTTGTTCTCATTCAGCCATCGGCTCGCCATCAATCTTCGATTATAAATCCTTAAGGAAATCGGGCTCGCTGTGCTAACCATGCATTTTTGAATGTCGAACAAGCATTCACTTATCAGACACACCTCACCAGCAGATGCTTTCATCTCATGTTGAAGGGGAGTTTAGTTGGAAGCCACAAGTGTTTGGTATTTGCTGGAGTATTCCTCCCTGATCTACTTTTCTTCCTTCAAAAAGAAAGACAAAGAGGTTGGCATAGCTCAGGAGATAGGGCAGTTGTCGGGTAATTGTAAGATTGGTGGGTCAATCCCCGGTGCCTTCAGAGAGCATGTCCAAGTCCTTGACCAAGACACTGAACCCCTACTGGGACAACATAGGAAAAATACCCTGGTGGCTAAATCTGGTGTATTTACATTCTAAATGTTCATTAACATGCACTGTTGCTTTAAAAGAGATTATTATTATTATTATTATTATTATTATCCATCCATCCATCCATCTATTGTCAACCACCCATTCTGAAGTCAGGTCGCAAAGGGACTGGAGCCCATCTCGGCACCCACCTGGCAAAAGGCTGGAAAACAGCCCAGACAGGTCACCAGTCCATCAGAGGGCCGAGCAGTTAGGGGAACAGTGTCTCGCTCAAGGACCCGTCAACACACTTCTTTGTAGGTGCTGGGATCAAACCTGCAACCCTCTGATCACCATATGACCAGTATACCCACTGAACTATGCAGTGAACTAGATTATAAAAAAAAGATAATCTGGAATTAGACTGGCGTTAATCAGAGCAAATGAAAAGTGACTATTGTAGTCATTATTTCATGGAGTTTAGTGAAAGCCAGATATCGGGGGGCCGCAGTAGTTATGCAGTAGAGTGTGGGCTTTGGGAAATGATGAGCCAGAGGCTGTGGGTTCAAACCCACTATGGGGCTTCAGGAAGGGCATTCTCAACCTCAATCCCCCAAGCTCCATCTAAACCACGCCCACAACCTGTGGACTAATCATGAAACTTAAAACTGACCTTTTAGTGAAAAGCAGATATTGAGGGGACCACTGTTCCTCTTTCTTTATCTGAATCCTCTGCTTTGCAAGCCGCCCTGTCACATAGCATGGCTGTGGCTGTTTGGCAAATGAGGGAGTATGTCTGCAGAGAAATGGGTCAGAGTCCATGAATACTTTTGTATCATTGTTTGTAGAAAGTCCAAGTCCAGAGAGCGCTCGTGAATATCGCTCAGTGGAATTTTCTGCCATGTGTAGGGGATTTATGAACACCGTTGACACTACCACCGCAGCAAAAAGTGAACATTTCAAAGTTTGGATGGAATTTCAAAAAAGGGTTTTCATACCAAGCAACACGCATGAATATTTAATCCCCAGCCCATGGCTCTGAGAAAGAAAAGTGTTTCCACTGCAATTCATAAGAGAAGGTGCTTTTTCACTCAGATTGATCATAACACACCTTGATTCTATATACACAGGCTGCTTAATGCAAATAAGCAAGTGTAGAAACTGTCTTAAGAGACTGCAAGTATCGAAAGACCTTGAATGAGAAATACAGACATTAAATCAGCATGTTGAAAGAATAAGATAAATAATTCAATGAAGAAATTAAAGTATAGCCAGAGCAGGATAAGCGACATAATAAAAAGCGGATTGGCTGGAGGCAGAACCTCCCTCGCACCATTGAAATTCAGTTCACAGGTGCAGCCAGTCATGGAAAACTATCTGGAGCAGCACCTGCAGTATAACATTCAGTACACCTTCATGTTTACATATTGTGGGTCTGTAACATGTCTACATTTCATGTGTGTAGCTTGGTGTTATGCATACACACACATAGACAATAGATAGTTTATGGTCCTAATAGAAGAGATTTGTTATTACCTTTTCTACAGAGCCTGTCATATGCACACAGTGAATGAAGCTCACACACACACTAGTACGTGCATAGAGAACAGGCAGACAACACGTTAGCACAAGAGTTTAGAGCTGCAGTGAGTTTGGAAATTTAGCGGCAGAAGGAACAAAACTTCTTTTAAAGCGGTTCACCAGGTGAGGGACCAAATGGAAGTAGCGTGGAGAATAGGTTGAGGTCCACGGTGGTGCGGTGGGTTAGAATCCCATCCTAGGTCCTTTCTCTGTGGAGTTTCCATGTTCTCCCCGTGTCTGCGTGGGTTTACTCTGTGTGCTCCTGTCTCCTCCCACCATCAAAAACAGACATGCATGTTAGGTCAAAGGTCAGAGCATTCAAAGGACCAGGCAACTATAGGGATGCACAGGTCAGTTTAATACCTCCTCCCACCCTACCTGCTTTGGGAGCCAATCTGCACCACCCGACCCACTAAAAAATATGCACGAATTAACCAGACCCGACCTGCAAACCTCTAAATTCAGTCCATTGGCTACAGCAAAGTGAGCAGTGTTGCACTTTTGGGCTGTTTGCCCAGCGTAGTATACTGACTGCAAGGCCCCTATTGTATATGATCCTAATAGCATCTGGGTCTGGCTACTAAATAAACACACTAATTGTTCCAAACGATGTTCTTGACTGTTGTACATCAGCAAAACAAGTGACCCTTCATTAAAGACATGCACTGTGTCTTTTGCTCTCACGAACACACGCGAGCCTTTTCTCTCTGGCTAAGGGGAGAGTTTTACTGGTGTAAACAGAAGCTACGAATACCATCTAAGGGAACAGAACTCCTAGGTGAGACCTCTAAAACACATGCATTGACCCAAACCACAGTGGAATATATTGATGATGAAGCTGCTTGTTAGTGTGTGTTTGAAGAGACGGAGGGGGGAAGAATAGGTGAACTAGTAAGGCACAGCCTAGCCTTTTGCACGCCGTGTTTCTTATAACTTACTCTGAACATGGATTTGTCACTTTCTGACTCGCTCACCCGAAGCCCTGATATTGTCCACTAAGCTTACCCAATCCCACCTGACCCATGGTCAGTACAAGCACTTGATAGACAACCAGAGGTTTACGCCACTCCGACACTTTTGCACGCTTCAAAGCGAAGGCTTGTTTAAAAGCGCCCCATCTAGATGAAGCTCCGACCATACCTCAGCACAATCCCAGTTATCAGATCCAAATCCCCCTATGGGGGGCAAAGGAAGACAGACATCTTTTTGCTGAGGTTAGGAAATCGTTCAAGGTGTCCTCCAAAGTCTGCTTTACCTCCGCCCCTCAGCTCCCTGGAGAAAGTGGATTCCTGCGTCAGTGGAAATGGTTGGGCCAGTTTCAACCTCATTTCTCTGTTAATAGCTTTTGACCTGTTTAAACTATTCGCTAATTTATCTTAATAAGGCTGAGTTTGTATCAGCTTAGTGTTGGGTGCGAGTGGTAGAAATGGGCTGTTGCAGTCATTCATTCCCCTGTGTGATTTATGTGTGTGAGTTAATGTCCTGTCACTGTGGCTATCAACACAACGTCAGTTTAATAAACACTCCGATCACACTCAAAAAGCATCCAGCAACACGCCATTCAGCTCCGTCTGCCACCTCCTGTCATTTTCTCACTGGTGAGGCAACTGTCAATCTTTTGAAAAAAATGTTGGCCAATCAGAGCCTGACAGTCATCTGTCAGTCAAAAGCAATTCAGGGTGGTTAGGGTCAGGGTTAAGGGTTGGGATGGGTGTGACACGCCCACAATCCAGCACCATGTCTGTCTGCTACCCCTCACTCAAAGTCTCCAGTCTGAGGAGGCACCCTACTAGTGGGAACATTTACGGCCCCACTGACCTGCGTTGTCACCATTACAACTCACAATAATCTTCTTGAACTACTCACATGACCACGGTAAACACGTCAAGCTCTGTTCGGCTCTCATTCACTTTCATTGCACCAGACTGTATGTTGAGCTCTGTGACTACACCCCAGCACCAAGCAACTTCAGCCAAATCCCTCCACAAGTAAGGAGTCTAGACAGGAGGAGTTAAGGACCACCGGAGGGGAAACTGGGAGGCCACCGCTGAGACGGTTGCTGCTGAAATGTGACGCGGGCGGGCGGTGAGCCGTCCTGTGTTGTGCGCCCAGATCTGTGGTCACGATGACTAACAGGGCTTTGGCTCACTCAAAATCTCTGCAGTCCCACTACCCCGGGTCCTTGACTTGCTCTGGGGTTCCCAGGCTTTTTCACACCATGACCCACCAAATATTCTGTGTGGTTCCATGAGCAAAACATTTCCATTAGCCCACAAGAAGCGACGTAATTAACAACCATCGCTATGTTGATCATCAATGCAGCGTTCCTGTTTTCACTTCACTCATGGTCACATGAAGCAGATGAGTTATGTGAGCGTTAAAGTTATTCAGTGATGTTTTGCGATGCATTTAAATCATTACATTGTTTTCTTTGACCCCAAAAGAATGAAAATCAATGTTGCTTTAATTTTACATTCACATAAAACACTCAGCTACAGAAAGAGAGGGCCATGTTAGCTCAGGGGCGGATCGCACTCTCCGGGATGAGCCAGAGGCCGCAGGTTCAAACCCTCCTCGGGATGTCAGGATGGCCATCCGGCCTTATTCCACCATAGCTTCCCTGAGATGCAGTGGTGACCTGTCCAGGGTGTTTACATACCTTTCACCTAATGAGCACTGGGATAGGCTCCAGCATAGCCCTGCGACCCGACTTCAGATGATGGTTACTGACGGATAGATGGATGGAAAAAATATTGTAAACGTGCATTTTGTTTCTCTTTCCGGGGGAGAAATGTAAGGTAAGGGGATCAGCTAGACACTGAACCCCTAACTGGTCAACCCCTGGGGTGGAATGGTGACCTCTCCAGGGTTTATCCCCACCCTTCGCCCAATTCTGCATGTTGTGTGCATGTGTCTCAGTATTAAGAGAGTCAAGGAGTCCCTGCTATGGTGCCTCTCTGTTTAATTGACACAGAGGAAGCCTCTGTCTGTCTGATGTGCACATGGTGTCGGTTTCCTGCCCTGGCCCCATTCTCATCAACTGCAGGGGTCACAGGTCAAGTTAGTTGAGCATTTTGAGAGTCGGGCAGGGTAATTAATGCCTGTAAGTGCTGATGACCTGCAGCTGGTAGAGCGAGCAAGGTGAGAGATAAGAGAGTGTAACGGAGGAACATGAAAATCTGCTTCTTTGTGCTCTTCCTCTCCCCACTCCCTCTGAGCTGACATTAGAATGAACTGCATTTGCCTCCACATGAGGAGCTCCGTCCAGTAATAGGTTTTCCGCCAGTGCTTCTCCTCTCCTGTGAGCTATTCACGAGTCTGTACATTCTAGTTTTGTCAGACCAGTGCAGCAGAATGCAAAGAGCCTCTTTCCATGTCTTGTTTTGATCCGTGGAGCTTCTACGATGATCTGTATTCATGATCTTCAGTCTGACATGGTGTCAACTCGGAGGCTAAATTTAATTTTCCACCCTCGCATACAGTGCCTTATCTCATTCAATATTTCAAGTTGGAAAAACAACACACGGTCGCATTCATTCCTGGAGGATGAGATGGAGAAACCATTTTTGAACTAGACCTTTGAACAGAACACCACCGGTCACGTGGGCTGTGCTGATTTTGTATAATGCGAATCTTATGGGGTGTATAGATGCCTGTTACCGCTCTCCAAGAAGTGGGTCACACTGCATTTCCATATTTCACAGCCATCGTTAACCTGAGACTGCCTGTCAGATGTTGAATTATACATGCCGAACCATTATAGTCCTGATATACATTTTATATCATCTCCTTGAGCGTAGTCAATTCTATGTCAAGCTAATGAATGAGGCTCATAGAGAAAATGTGTCTCCTACAGGACCACTGCTGAGTTTCTGATTTCCAGAAACAAGCGTCCCATCATCAAGCCTAATCTAGAAATCCAAGTAGAATGACTGAATATTGTGGGGTTTTTCCCACGTTCCCCCTCTCATTTTTCCTTCTCTCTCTGTTTTCTCTCTCTCTCCCCCCACAGATGACACCAAGATCGCTCTACATCTCAAAGACAATGGAGGTAGGCCGCTTCCCTGTAATGCTGTATAGACCTACAGTCATCTCAATGGCAACTGTTGAATCACTGCATTACTCTCT
>OMLC01047386.1:1906-13773 GCA_900302585.1 Regalecus glesne | reverse complement strand
ATAAATATAAATGAGAGATTTGGTGATGATTGTCCCTTCTCGGGTACCGTATTCGTAGCCGGAAACTGCCTCAGTAGCAAACTGCGTATTTTTTCACATAGTTTACAGGAACATTTAAATAAATTTCGTAGCCTTTCAAAAAAAATACATATTTTGACATTCTTATCCTCAAGAAAAGCAAAGGCAAGTCCTTCGAAGCCAACTCAGCCTGCTGCCAACCAAGCAACGTAAGCTCGTTAGCTGTGTCATTTTGTGATGCTAGCTAAGACAAACAGCGGGCACCCCACTATTACTATAACCAGCCATGCGTTTGGGTTAAAGTTAATGCAATACGGCTTGTTCAGTTATCGCAAAGCCGTTGCTGTTGATCTAGAATTTGCAAGAGAAAGGTGTAATCCAGTGTTACTCAGCTTGGTACTAAGCAAATATAGAGCCTATTTGCACGTCAAATAATAAGCACGGTAGTAATTGTATCTTCAGAAATAAAGCGGCATATTAACAATAAACTTTAACGTCTGGCCCTTCGCCCATTTTAGTAATAATGACCAGAATGCTAACGTTGAATGTGGAGCGTTCGTGATATGGGTGGAAAACGTGTATGTTGTGTGAATTTGACATTTTGATTTGTTGAAGTGCTTTATTCTTTGGATTGAGGATGATTCATAACAGCAAAATGCGTCAAAGCTTATTTTTCAAGGTTTGATGCTGCACATTTTCTAAAGCCATTTTCTAAGGAATATTGTTCAGTATGAATGAATGTGCTAGTCTCCTTAACCCAGCATTTAGTGAATCGGTGATATTGTGTGAATGAGGGATAACCCAGCCAATCCTTTCAAGGTTCCCTTCCTATGCGGTCAAAGGTCATGTGAACTGACAATAGTTTAAAGAAATTATATCTGTATTTTCATTTCTGGCTGGGTTGTGCAACTATGAGTCATTTTAAGCAACTGTAATTACAAAGCATTATATTAAAGCTTGACCTATGATACAAATTTATCTTTTTTTTATTCTTGTTTATATAAAGGTTGAGGACTATGGTCGTGAATCTCTGCCTGCCACATTTTCAGACCACAGTACATTGCAACAAGGTACAGCGTATTGCTTGAAGTGCTTACATAACCAGTTGATCCCAAATTGTAGCATGTCCTTTTATGTGCACCATGAATTCATATAAGGTTGTAATGCTGTCTGTTCATCTGTGGCCCTGTGCTGAAGGTAATGTCACTCTAATCTGGTGTCAGTCACACTGAATAACTCATAAAATGATATGTTGGATTTTTGAGACATGGGGGTATGAGTTACTGACATGTAAGTATATTGATACATTAGCTTGGCCATAGACTCCTGTGTTAGGAGATCGGGCACCTAGTAGAAATAGTTGACTAACCAATTGATTTTGTGCAACAGCTGACTAGTCAACTCCTTTGCCATCTCTTTCCTTTTTTTCTGTTATTGGTTCAATACTTTTTTGTCATGATATTCTGGATGGATCTGATTAGGTTTTCTAAATCCCCAAAATCACAAGTTATTAAATAGATGCCAAATGTATGATGATTATGCCAAATTTGGGGTGCCATAGTTTAGGAGATAGAGCAGTCGTCTAGTAGTCGGAAGATTGGTTGTTCAATCCCTAGTTCCTTCAGAAAGCATGCACTCAAGTATTCACATACAGAGAGCACTGAACCACTAGTCACCAAACAACAGGCTTGTGGTATTCATTCAAATGCGGTGAGACATACCACCACACAGTCATGAAGCCTGTGGGCTCCTTTGATTACTTTTTTCTGCTATACTTTCTTTTATTTATTTGAGTTTTTCCGAACAGGCAGAGAAAAGTATTGTTAAAAAGGAAGGGGAATCAGTATGTAGACATCAAGTAGTACTGGTTAGAGGCTGGGCACAAGTGCATGACAATAAAGGAGCAAAGGCCCAAGGTGATGTGTGGGAGACTGAATCACAACTGACTTTGTTATGTTCTTCTCCTCCAGTTTAATAATCAGATATTGGCTATTTTTTCTAGCCTCAGTGACAGAATGACATTCTTCCAATCTTTTGTGATTTTCTTTTTGTCAAAGGCAGTGTTTATGAAAGTTAAGTTATTAACCATTCTTTTATCCTTCAGTGATATGGTTCATGGCATTTTTTATTTTACATAATGTAAAATTTTTCTCATGTTTTTTCATTTGAATTTGATGCTTCCATCTCATCTTTTGGTAGCATTTCCATTTTTAGAATTGAAAAATGTGATGCTTTGATTGGGTTGTAACCAAAGAGAGTATTTGGATATCTTGATAGCAGTTTAAAGGTTGCATAATTTCTCAAACCTCTATCTTTTAACTGTAGTATTTAAAGTGGAATTCCTACTTTTTATAGCCTCAGTCTTAATTTTTTTTGTCAATGTACATATCAGGTATCACTTTATTCTCCAGCTGCATTTTGGACACAGTCCCGTCTCTGGGCTAGAACTTTACAACTCATTTCTTAAGGGTCAATGGAATATAACCCTTTAACTTTTACATTCAAAAGCAAAAATTAGATAGCTTAATCCTTCAGTAACATTTTGTACTTGATTTCCTATTATCTGTGACTTTTCAGTTCTGTTGGCAAGGTGGTTTATTGATGGTCACTACGGCATACTTTTAAGCTAGATGGCCATTCCTGCAAATTGAACCAGAATGTAAATCAGCAGGGCAAAACAGTTATGTGATTGATTTTGATCATTGATAATGTCAGACATTTTTAGTGAGAATGTTCAACTTTCCTCTTTTGTCTCTTTTAAATACACGGTTTACATAATTTGGTTAAACCTGACTTATTGAAACATGTCTGATGGTCATGTGTCTGAAAGACACTGTTGTAAAGCTATATCCACCATTATTCCCATGTCCAAGATCTCTAAAATGAAGCCACTGAGTAAAATATTATCATAACTAATAATAATTAAGGTAAGAGAATCACACAAAAGTGAATTGTTTCATATGGCTGTAAATAATTATTAAGAAAAATTCATTACTCTTACAGGTGACATCTTCAGTCTGAACTGACTGCAGGCATCCCCACCCTTATAAATGATACAGCTGCATGATGAACAAAACAAAGGATAGCTTTATGCTTTCATTGTTTTGGTTGTTTTGTTTTGCAGTCAGCTGAGACTGAAGAGGTTACCTGTATGAGTGAGGAAACATTTCTCAATAAAACTTTACATCCATATAAACTGATTCATCTTTTTCATGATTATGCATGATGGCAAAACCTGAAAAGTATGTTGTAGATAAATCAAATATCCTTTAAATTGCCACTTTTTCTCTTTTTGAACACTCTATTTCTTCACCTCTCATGCAGTTGTGTGCAGATGGGTATGATGTCACTAATCTTTTGTCAGCTGACCCTGCTGTCCGGAGGCGAGGTTTCAAGTTGGAGTACTTCTTGCGTCCACCAGTACAGGTAAAATGGTGCCATCTGTTATACTTTGCAGAAGTATATTTCCAACCTATTTTACACTACATTCAACAATAGTATGGTAAAGTGAGTCTACTGCCACAGTAATATAAGTTGCAGGCAGTTTTCCATATCATTGATGTGTGTTAACTATCCCAATTTTTCCCCAGGTCACTTTAAAGTTTGGCTTCCAGGTGGAGTTGTGCA
The DNA here is from genome assembly GCA_900302585.1 of Regalecus glesne. Classification (NCBI taxonomy): domain Eukaryota; kingdom Metazoa; phylum Chordata; class Actinopteri; order Lampriformes; family Regalecidae; genus Regalecus; species Regalecus glesne. The sequence goes on along the minus strand of OMLC01047386.1, from coordinate 10,128 downwards.
GGGTGGATGTGGAGCTATGGCCGTGGGGTATGGACCGAGGACAAGCGTGCAAGAGACTAGAGATCAGCACCAACTCAGATCCTATACCTCCCCAGACTCACAGCTCAGCAGGGACACAGAGCCATGGACAGGATCAATATAAAAACTGTATAAAAAGCGAGAGTAAGGAACAGTCAGGGAATACACAGCCTCGGGAAAAACAACAGCAATCTCTCGGTCAATCGGGCCAGTCTAATAGTAACCTATGGAGCCTTCAAGCTCAAAAGTGGAATGAGGAGGCTCAGAAAAAGGGTCATCCTGCAAGGTGGAAAAGGACCCATCAGGAGATTGGATCAAACAGTAAAACCGTTCAGGTGGAACCACAGTTCAAACTGGTAGGCCGTTGTGAACTGAGGGAGGAAACCATGGTTTGCTTCTCCCATCCACATTTTCGCCCCCGGCCCCCATTCTCATCCACACCTCCACAATGGCCTGAAAAGTGTAGGCAGGAGGTGCTGTGGAGCAGGGGCTTTGTCTCGCTAGGATCTGTGACCCAGCTTCGTGTGAGTGTGCCATTTGGTGGTGCAGCATCAGCACTGGGGCTCAAGGCCTTAGTGGTGTGGGGACAGCCAGCACAATGCTGCCCTGCTGAAGAGGTGGAGAAAGTAAGAAGAGCCCACGTAACTGATCAAAAAAGACTCACACAGCCAGCACTTTTTGCCGCACACAGTATTCAACCAACACAGCCCCAACTGTCTCTGGGAATTCCTAGGTTGGTATTCTTTGAAAATTCTTTCTCCTACAATCATGAGGTTTGTCAGGTCTAACACATAATCAACAAACTCTCCCTTTGCCTAATCATAAAAACTCACAAAAATCAGCAACTGACAATTGTCAGTAGTGTTGGTGGATTCATACACAGCTAAGGAAATGCACTGTGTATAATTTTTTTCCATCATAAAACTGCAGGTGCCGGGATCTAACGTGCAACCTTCCAATCACTGGATGATCACTCTACCCACTCAGGCATGATGCCCCCCCACTTCATTCATATCTTCTTTTGTTATTTTTGTATCAAGGAATGGCTTATCGGGGGAGTGGCATAGCTCAGTGGGTAGAGCATTCATCTGGCGATCAGAAGGTTTCAGGTTCGATCCCAGAACCTGCAGAGAAGCGTGTTGAAGTGTCCTTGAGGAAGACACGGTTCCGCCAATTGCCTTACCCTGTGATTGACTAGTAACCTATCTAGAGTCTTTCCCCACCTTTTGCCTAATGAGGATTGAGATGGGCTCCAGATCCCGTGTGCCCTGACTTCAAATAAGCAGTTGGCAATGGATGGATGGAACGGCAAATTGTGTTTAGCCAACACCCATGGCACTCTGAGTGAGGACTCAGTTACTTTTTCATGTTGAGACATAGATGTAACAATAATTCTGCTTGTGGCTTGATATGATGATTTCATCTGATTGATTTTGTAATTCTTAGCTCTGAATTTTGAGGAACATTTCCTGCAATTATTTTTTGGTTTCAGTGTTTCAAATTACAACTCTTCACAAGGGCTACTGTTTCTTTGCATATTAAGCACATCAGTTTGGTGATCATTAAAGAGATCGTGTCAATCCATCGTTGTTATGGAGATGACAGGATGTAGAATGTGTTTGGACCAAACCAAAGCAGAGCAGACACACAGACAGTGGAGCAGTGGAACATTTGGAGCGCTGCTTGCAGTGGAGAAACTGGAGGATTTTTAGTCATTTTGTTGCAGGTTGTCTCGCAGATAATGCAAATTATACATATGAAAAGTATAACTTGCTCAAAGTCCAGAAATAGTTTTGGTTCAGTCTAGATCCAGACTGGAATTCAAACTAGTATAGTGATGGGTGACATCTACAGCTTAAAAACTATCTAAAGGTTAATGTTCTTCAAGACACTTTTTTATTTTTTCTTGTAACTTTTCCTTGAACCCTGTGAAGTTTTAAAGCAAGGTCAAGGAAAAGTGAGATGGAAAGGAGAAAGCCTGTATTTTTGAATGTGATTCATGGGTGATATGGTTTAACAGAGAAGTGATCAATTTGAGGCCTGCACACAACAAGATAATATTTGCTGTCCTTGATGACCTGCCCTATACACTGGTACAGATTATCTACTCTCTTGAAAACCAGTCGCCATGGTGAAATCAGGGTTATGATAATCATTTGAATGATGTAGTGTGTTCCCAGTTTAATAGGCAGTGCAATCAAAATCCTTGACTTGATTGTGCATTTTCTTCTCTCTTTGGCTCAAGCTCTTCCATGTTTCCTGAGGAGTTCCTCGACCCCATAACCCAGGAGGTAATGACACTACCTATGCTACTGCCCAGTGGTGTTTCTGTGGACAACACCACCTTGGAGGAGTACAAGAGGAGGGAAGCCACATGGGGTCGACCCCCCAATGACCCCTTCACTGGGGTCCCCTTCACTGCAGCCGCTAAACCTCTACCTAACCCAAGCCTGAAAAGTCGGATTGACCGTGTTCTCCTGCAGAGGGGAGTAGGATCAAGGGAAGGGACACTGGGGAGACAGGTAGAGGGAGAGAAGCCCCACCCTTCCAGGCTCTTGGCAGCTAAGATGGATGGGGAGTACCACGACTCCCCAGGTCTCAACGAAAGAACAGTCGACCATCCCATCCCATATCATGTTACTACAAGGAACACAAAGAATGATATAAACATCAAGGAGACTAGATCTGGAAATCAAGTGGAAAAAGAGGATGGCACATCAAAACCCCAGCCTAAAATATTAAGGAATACCAATGATCAAAGCTTAGACTTGGTTACACTTAAGAAACCTAATTTGAGTGACATTTCCAAAGAGTCGGTTATGCCTGGTGAAACCTTGGTTAGTTCCGATTACACTGAGAAAAATATTCCACCTCAGACCAAAAAGCCAAGAACAGATGCAATCTCCAGTGAGTAGGGGATAAGGAAATCAGAAATATATCAATCTATTGTTTGTATGTAGGTTCAGTAATTGTAAGTTACTGAAGCAACACAAATAAGTTCTTTTGGTGTGTGTGTGTGGGAGGGAGTATTTGTATCTCTGTGCATCCGCCTGCCTACCTACACGTCTCTGTAAATTTGTGTTGTGATTGTGTATGCTTCTACCTGTAGTTCCGAGCAGCAGTTCTCATGAGCAGCGTTTATCGGCCAGCCTGGATGAGGCCCTGTTCTCTGCCCTGCAGGGTCGACCCTCCTTCACTTCACACTCATCCCAACAGACTCTTGTGACCCCGGACACTACCAAGTACTGCCAGATGACAGATGAGCCAGGGGCACCTGCAGGTAGGAAGCATTGAAAATAAGATCTTAATGAAGGGATGACATTTGCAGTCAATCAAGCAAATAACAATGAATTCAAATATGTGGATTCTGTAGTGAAGACTCACTGTTACCAAATTGTATATCTATTTTTTTTAGCTTTTTGTTATTTTCTTTGCAGATTATATGTATCTATGATCTTATAACTATACACTGCTTTTATTGTAAGGGATATTTATGTGAGCCACCTACCTAGTCAAACTCCATGTATTTGTAAACGTACCTGGTTAAGAAAATTATTCTGGTTCTAGTTGGGGGTCCGATTCATGAAATTTTAACCAAAGTTTTTTGACCACTGCTTATTGTTTGGAGTTGAATGAAAATCAGATTCCAAAGTTTGCATGCAACCAGCTCCTTACTCTTCTCTTATTCTTTCTGGTACCTCTTTCTTTTATGAAAAAGAAAAGAAAAAACCCCACATCAAATCTAGTTGATTTAATAAATATCTCATTACTTTCCAGTAATAAGATATTTATTAAATCAACTCTAAGGTAGTTTAAAACCATTGCACAAAGAGACAGTATACTCTGTGTTATTATTTATAAATTCTGATTTTTAGAGATTAGGAGAAAATTTCACTTGTCTAAGGATGGTGGAAAAACTTAAAGTTTTCATCCTTGCTGAGCTCCAATAACTATAAATTGCAAAGTGAGAATTTAGAGATGTGAGAATATACAAGCATTGGTGGGGAACTTCATAGACCACCGAATGTGCCCATATCTGAGCTTGACAACCCATCTCGGACTAATAAAAATAAATTGAAAAAGCAGCATGTTGTTTCCAGGTATTTCATGAAGGAATGAGCCCTTTTTAAAAAATTTCCCTCACATCTCTCTTTTCCAGATGAGAATAAATGTTCTGGGTGTTCCTGTTCCCTCTCCGCATACTCCACACCAACATCATCGGTCTACCGTCTACGCTGTGGTCACTTACTATGTCGTCCCTGCTTGCACAAGAGAACCCAACCAACACACTCTGTCCATAGTGCTACATCCAATCACTTCTTGTGTCCTACCTGTCAAAGCCCTGCCCCCTGCAGTGATATTACACGTGTGCATCACTGACACCTCACACATAGGTTGCATTTTTGTAAGGACAGATACAGTGCTGCTGAGTTTTGACCTTCTTGACCTCACAGTAAATTAATAATCACTTACAGCTTAAAAGTGATAATTCCAACATGTATGAATGTAAGAGCATTGGGTACAACCAACAGCTAAGGGGGGCATAGCTCGGTGAGTAGAGTGGTCGTCTGGGAATCAGAAGGTTACAGGTTCGATCCCTGGTCCTGCAGAAAGCATGTCGAGGTTTCCTTGAGCAAGACACTGAACCCCTAACAGCTCCCCAAGCACCATACGGTGGCACCTCACCGACTCTATACAATAGGATGGGTTAAAATGCAGAGAAATCCCCCCTGTGTCCCCTTGTGGGACCGATAAGGGAATTTCATTTAATTTTAATCCATTAAACCTTCTGTCCTGACTTTTTCAGCAGTTAACCCAGTCTTGCTAAAATGTCTTCACGAGTGAGGGACATTAAATGGTTAGTGGACCTGTGGATTTGTATATAGCCCTTTTCTAGATAAGCGACCACTCAAAGTGCTTTACAATGGACACCTCACAAATATCGAGCCCTGCGGCAGGATACGAAGCTGCCATGCCTGACTCCCAAATGTGCACTCTACCGCTGAACCACTGCACCTCAGGACATTGACACTTTCTGGATGAGGACAAAAGTGTATTGCCCACACTTTTCATTAACCTTGTCGTTTCTATAAATCATTGTTAAATTATTGTGTCCTATTCTTCAGCTCCATTTCCATTCAACTGGCCCTTTTCAGTCCCTTTTTGTTACTTGCTCCTTCTCTCTTATTTTGGGATATGAGTTATATGATTTAGTATGTGATTATAGGATTTATGGTATGTGGTGTGTTCAAGAATTCTCTCCAAGATTTGCTGGACCAAGGACATTTCAAAATAGGTAACAGCGGCCACTATTTGAAATGGTAGCAAACAAAGAAAAAAAAACAGGGAATAAATACTTTTAAATCGTATAATATGAAAGAAAGACTGTACTTACGTCCCTCCCAAGCTATCTCTTGTGAAAAATGGAAGTGTAGTAATAGCCTTGGATCCTCCAGCTTTTGTAAAAAGAAACAAATATGTGTTAGGAAAGCTCAAAGAGAGGCTGTAAGGAGAAAAAAAAGAATAAAACCAACATAGATTGAAACGGAGTGGACCAAGGCTGTGTAGTCACCAAGGAACACAAACGGGATCATGCTCAACTGACCTTTTGCAGACTTTTTGTTGAACTCCCTGATCATGCAGTTGCTGTTCTTGCTGTTCTTGCCCTCAATCTTATTTCACTCTTACATGCCTGAGCTCCTTGCTGCCTTTAAAAGGTGGTGAACGGCAGCCACTGCCATGATGGGCTGTAATACGGCATAGATCAGGAGGCCTTAAAAGATAAATGGACTTGTTTTTATATAGGACTTTTCTAGTCTAGCAACCACTCAAAGCACTTTACAGTGTAATCATCACATTTAAGGACATGGAGGATTAAGGCCTTTTCCTGATGGCCTGCGGTGGGATCAAATCAACTACATCTGACTTGGAGGTGCACACCCTACTGCTGAGTCACAGCGGACCCCATTAAGGGTCTTTTCTATGAATGCGTGCATTTTTAAAGTTCGGTAAAGCCCAAATCGAAGTTTTGAAAACACCTCTGTCTTTCCTTTCTTGGTTTTCACAATTGTATTTTTCCCCACTCATTTTCCTTGTTCTCTCTGAGGAAAAATGGGCCAAAGAAAATAAAATCTCCTATTTCTCAGCAGAGGGAACACATCTCCAAGGGTCTTGACCCTTCCACTCATCCCTACCCCCTAGCAAACCACCTTTAGCACTCCACTACAGCTTATGCCCGTTTTCCATTTCATCGTTTATTCAAAAGCGTACACAAGATCGAAAAGAGGGGAACACGCATTTATTTGTGTTCAACCTCTGAACACCATTGCGGCTCTTGCACTGATTTCTATGACAACACTGAGCATAAGCAAGGTCGTGATCCTATATCCGTTTCACAAAACCAAAGATGGAAAATAGTTTATATGTGCATGAACAAAGATCCTGTTTGCCACAATGAAGATAAATGAACTCAGATGGGGTGAATGTATTCTCAGATATAAGAAAAATGAAGTATGAAATAATGAAGTAAATCACAGCTCAGTAATATTCAGACCACTGTGGTAACTTTTGGATTCATTTGATGTTTTGGCACATGAAGTCCTTGCAACTGGTTATTTTAAATTATGGTTGTGTCCGAGCAGAAGATCATACCAGTGTAATTCACTGCACGTTACTCTAAAATAAAACACCCGCTAAAGCCTTAATATGCAAGTTGTCCACCCTCAACCTTGAATCCATTCATATTTCTTTCAACACCACTCATCCAAGTGAAGTGGATTTGATATGAATCAAGATATCGGGCTCAATAGTAGAGTACATGTCTCCAGGTCGGGCGTTGTGGGTTTGATCCCACTGCAGGGCATCAGGAAAGGGCATTCGTTCTAAATTCCCCATCCCCATGAATGTGGAAAAAAAGTGCCTTGAGGAGCTGAGTCACCAGACTAGAAAAGTGTTATTTAAAAGGAGTTAATATACCATTTCTTTCTTTCAAGAGATGCATTGTATTTCATGTATTATTCGGATACCTTTTAGTTACATCGACATGATTTTCATTTTATGTCTTGTATGAAGTTTCTGACAAGGGGTACAGATACAAATAAAGATACCAACTTTTGTTGAACTTCTTGAATGTTCAGACGTGAATACTGTGATTCTTATTAGAGGACTCTGTCACCCTTTTGTTATTTGGCTCATTGTTCCTCCGTGTCACCCTATCTATTAGCTGCACTCTCACATGTTAATTGGTCGTCCAGCCTTTAATTAGTAACACACGCCTACGCATGCAACAAGACAGTGTTTTTCAACAAAATAATAAAACAAGTCATTTATGTGGCCATTTGAAATGCTAATGCACTTGTTATGCCTGTTTTTGATTAGTTTCAAATAATCTTGTTAGTCATTTTTGTGCCAGACATGAGCCGCGGACAATATCGGCAGAGGTGTATGACGACTCGTATCTGTGCTGCATTTGGCCAAAGGTGACAGACCATGTAAACATATGAGAACATGTTCCACTTGAAATGGGCCTAATCAAGAAAAAAAAAAAAGCAATTAGATGTTCATGACATCAATTAGTTGTTCACGTTATGCCTCCTCCTGTGTGTGAACTCATGCCATCCACCATTCATCGGTTGGAATGGCTAATTCAGCAAACCTATGCCAAATAAGCATGGAGCAGGCTTGAATACAGACGAGGCATCTTTTGCTGTCGGGTACATTGCTGCTTTTGTTTATAGCAGATTTGTTAGATGGCACATATCTGATGCAGAGACATTTCTCTGTCTCCGTGTATCCCCCTCTCTCTCTCTCAAATTTCAAATTCAAATTCAAAAAGGCTATATTGGCATGGGAAACATATGTTTACATTGCCATAGCCAGTGTGGAATAAAACAGAATATACTTAGAATAAGGAGAGATCTACTAAAAGTAAGACATGAGTAAGCAAAATCTGTCACACTGTAACATTTTGGTCAAACATATGAACAAAAATATATAGGTAAATTTAACTTGAAAATAAAAAAAGAAGAATTGGGATTTTGATATTGAGTTTATGTGTGTGTGTGCATAGACACACACACTTCTTCAAGGAAACCAATAGAGGAGAGTGCACAGCAAATAAGGCAGCTGATGATTGCATGAAGGATGTCAGGCTTTTACTGCTCAAGATTGAAAGAAATCACTCAAATTGCTGTCTCTCTATATAT
>OMLC01047385.1:0-21642 GCA_900302585.1 Regalecus glesne | reverse complement strand
GTCTTTACCTCACACTTTCAAATTGCTTTTGTAAAAACATAATACATGTTTATTTTTAGGATGCCTGTACATGGTGGCCATTCATTGTTTTTGTGACTTTAACAATTGGCTGAATCACTGAACGAGTTCACGTTCCTGAAGAGTGGGATGTGGCTACACTATTGTGTGTGTGTGTGTGTGTTTGTGTTTATTCTTGGTTCTCCCTGTTTCCTGGGGAAGGAGAGTGTTAGAGGTTAGAGGTCAGGACAGAAAGGATTCGAGAGGGATGGGGTATACGGGAGACACTTCCTGGGCTGGCAGCACAATGGAGCCCTTACGGCCCTCCCCACAGGATCCAGGAGGCATTTTGCTTCCTGAATGCCGAGAATGTTACATTATCTCTTAGGCAGGGAGAGGGACGTCCTGGAAGTCCATTACCAGGCTTTGTGTATGCACCGATGAGTCGGCCCAGACACCTACAGCTCTTACATCGCCCCCTAGTGGTGTTCCACCCATCATGTTGTCATTCTTACCACACTGTTTTAAAAATGCTATTTTTTGACAGTTTCTTTCCCACTGTGCCCCTCTCTCACTAGGTGTGTACATTCTGATTGCTGTTGGGGCGGTGATGATGTTTGTGGGTTTCTTAGGTTGTTATGGTGCCATTCAGGAATCTCAGTGCCTGCTGGGGACGGTGAGTGTGTGGCAGGCAACCATCGTCTGTCTCTTGCTTCCACAGTCGGATTTACATTCGACTTTACCTTGTAGGATTTAGTGTTAAAGATTTGCTGAAATCCCAATGATTATTTTGCCAACATTTATCCAATCTTTGCTTGTGCATAAAAAGAGACTATTTCCGTGCATAGATTCAGATTAGGACTGAAAAATATATAACGCAACAAATTTAACCAACACAAATTTTAAAAATAACTATGTCCCATCAGGCCAAATCTCTTATTATCCAATTTTTGTAACTACTCTTGAAGAAAAAAAGTCCAACACATCTGCCAAATAATATAATTTAGTTTCATTAAATAACTTCTTGGACAACTGCCCTATTCCATCCTCATAAAACTCCCTGATCCTGGCTTGAATGATACATTCTATGTAGAGCTTTGAAAGCTAAAGCTGTATATATTCAGTGAACTTATGTAACTCCCTTTTTATTATTTATGGTTTGCATAACATCTAGCAATGAGCAAAAATATTGCAATGCTGGGTATTTACAGCATCTCCGAGCCCTAAATCTGTACTGGAATAATTGGAATAAATCACTGGCGTCCTCTCTGCTTCCTTCCTTATTTAGTTCTTCTTCTTCTTGGTGGTCTTCTTCGCCTGTGAAGTGGCTGCAGGAATTTGGGGTTACACGAACCGCAACACTGTAAGAATACCACAGACATTTACAACTCAACAGACTTTATCGATCAACATTCTGCTTGTGCCGTTGTTTCAGTAAAGCTGTTCGGTTTATGCTTTCACACAGATCTCTAAAGAGCTAATCAACTTCTATGACTCCGCTTACAACAAGGCATTCGATGCCTCCCCGCGCAAAGATGGTGCCATCAAAGTCCTGGAGGTGTTTCATGCCACGGTATGCCATGCTGGAATCATTTTGTTGTTTGTTTGTCTTAATTTTGTTGGCTCTGTTCTCTGTTTTGTTCTTGCAAAACACAAAAATCTCTATGATGTGCAATAAAGCAATGAACTGTCACCATTACAGTATATTAAAAATGCTTAGTTTATTGTACTCTGGTGGAGTGGATCGCTGAAAAAATGATTCTTTCTTTATTTATTTATCTATCCATTTATTTATTTGTCATTGTACATACATACAACGGAATTTTTACTCTGCATTTAACCCATCCTATTATATAGGGGCAGTGAGCAGCTACAGCGCCTGGGGACCAACTCCACTTTATTGCACTTTACTGCATTTTATTCTCTTGGTCTCCTTCTCAGCTTGACTGCTGTGGGAAAGGAGATGACAGTCCTCTCTTTACTCAAATCGCCAGCTCTGTGTGTCACAAAAAGACTGCAGAAGACTTTCGGCAATCTCAAGTATGTACAATCTCTCATGAAATGTTCTGGATTATTACTCTTTGAGCAAGGATGCTGTCTTATCATGTAAGGTCAAAAATATTATTTTGGTATGAGGATATATCTACTTTAGCTTTACACTTCCTTTTTTTAACAAACAGATGACCTAGTAATGTAGCAGACCCTCCTGAGTTTTGCCTATAATCTGAGTGGAACACATGTAGACAGACACATGACTCTTAAAAGGCTGGTGTACCATGGGCAGCCTAACAATATCACTAGATTGGTGGGGGCAGAGGGCCAGAGTTAAAATTGGGGTTCGCGAAGTCATGTTAGTATAATTTGATAAATTACATATTATACTGGAAACTTAAATTTCAAAACTGATCATTTAAGAATAGACTTTATAAGCATATCTCAGCAGCCTGTGAATGATCAGAAAAGTCATTTTTGCTATCCCATTATTTTGTGTTAGGGTGACTGCATGAAGTTTTTTGAAAAGCATTTACTTCATACTTGTGTGGTAAACTTTGTCCCCATCTTTGGCCATTCCTTTCAGAGCTGTCATGTGAAGCTGATCGAGCTTTTCTCTGAGAAGCTCTACCTGATTGGCTTGGCTTCCCTGGCCGTGGCTGTCATCATGGTGAGTATCATGAGAAGGAGAAGGCCTGTAGAAAATGTGGAAACAGTGGAAATGGTAGATATCTGATCCAACTTAAGCAACCCAAAGATATGTGTGGTAATGTGCATTGTCTCTTTATGTATTGCCTACTTGTACAAAGACATTATCAATGAAGGAGCTCTCTTTTTTTCCCATGCAGATCTTTGAGATGATCTTCACCATGGTCCTCTGCTGTGGAATCCGGAACAGCCCAGCATATTAGAACTATGTGGCCAGCAAGGATACAGAGAAAGCCTTAAGGGATAACTTAATAATACATTCCGTGTACAGTAGTACTTCATCTCCCTCATGAATATATTACAGCGCAATGGAAATCTCAAACTGGAGGATAGTGAATAGATATATATCTTTTTTTTTAAAATAATGCTAATCTTAATGATATTATGATATTACATGCAATTTAGCTTCTTTGTTACACAGTATGTAAGAGTTTGTTTCAAACAGGTCCTCCATGTGTTTCTTTTGTTTGCTTGAGTTTGTTATGTATTGTGAAATATGTCCCCAACGTCATTGACCTGGAGGCAGTGATAACACTTAAGAAGGCATTTCTCTTTTTGAGGGTGTATAAAATTGTGTATATATATTCATCATATTTTAATAATGTTTAGTCTATTTTTTGTGATGGAGCTCCCTACAGTGTACCAATCTTGTATAATTTAATCAGAAGGGTTACCGTGGTGCAGGTTATTGTACTCCAATAATTATCATAAGGGCATATAAGGCAGGATGACAGTGATTTACAGTACGCAAAGCCCCCTCGACACCTGACATTAACATGCGTTCCATCCGGGTTGTGTCTACATATGATTTAGCTGAATCACATAATTACATTTCTCTGATGTCCACACTGAGATAGGATCATGCTGTCACATCAGCCCATGTGTTAATTTCTCATGCAATGTGTCTGCTATGCAAATAGAATTCACCACAGTAATTGGGGCTGCAGCTGATTATTAATTTCAGTATTGACTAGTCTGCTGACTATTTTCTTAATAAACTGGTTTAATACTTGGTCTCTAAAATGTCAAAATAAGTAAATGCCCATCACATGTTCCCAGCAGCCAAAGACATGTCGGCTTGGTCTGACCAGCAGGCAAAAAACAAAAAAAATAGATATAAATTTTATAATGACATGAATCCGAGTAAACAGGCAGACCAATTTCAGAAATAGAGGAATAAGCCTCTAAGACAGTTGGCATACCTCAGGCAGCTGCAGAGTATGGAGAAGTTTGATGCAAGTGTTCTTATCTCAGTCCTCAGTGCCACCGCTTTGGATGATGTCAATCTTTATAACTGTAGAGCAAACGGAGAAAATCTGTCACAAAACTCAAAGTAAATTATAACTAAGTGAAGTCATGTCTGTTATACTTTATCACACTTATGTAATGGGGAAAGTAATGCTCAACAAGCTTTATGACTGAACTTCACTAAAAGAACAAGTTATGGTGATCACATGCAAATGAAAAGATTATTGTTTTTCCTACAAATGTCAATTAAAATTGTTGTTCTTCCAACCTGTTGTGTCACATCAGAAAATATTGTGTTTGAAATAAAATAAAAGCATAAAGAATAATAATAAAATAAAGATTCCCCTATCAGTCCCACAAGAGGAAACCAATTGCCAGACGACTGCTCTACCCACTGAGTTTTGCCGCTCTTGCCCGTGTTTACAAAAATAGACTAGTGAACATGAGGGCCTGCAACTATTTCAACTATAACTGCATTGAGACACCACTTTGTAGCCAGTACTCCTTAGGTGCATTTATACCAGTTTCATTATGGGGTTATCTACATGCTATTAATGAGTGTAAAGGGGGGCTATCTCTTACCAACTCCCATTCAAAATGTTTCATCATGTTATTTTTGTCCCTTCTAAAATAACATCAAAATCCATCCCTTGAAATACGAATCTTTTCAGTTTTAGCATTTTGCACAATCACCTGTTTGTTCGTGCAAACATATCAAGTTTCCTCTGTTGCACGTTTTGCTTGGGAGAGAAAAAAGGGTTACCCCCAGGGTCAGTGTGTAGGTTACGGTACTTGTGAAAGCGTTGCACAGTAAACGACCAGAGTATCGCTGCTAGTGCCCTCAAATTGGATCAGATTATGGTTAATAGAAAGGGACTAGTTAGGAAACATGTGCAAGCTCCCGTTATACGGTTTAGCAATATCTTAGTGACTTGACCAAACCCCCATCCAGCTTTCGCAGACAAAAATGGTGATTACTTTGAGCTCTGTTGACAATTAAAACGTTTTGGCGTTGATGAATGCTGCTGGAGTGAAAATAGACATTGAGAAAAGAATCCGATCGAGTGTTTAAAGATATAAGTATCAGCTTCATGTATTTAGGAAGAGATTCACGTAAAATGGAACCATTTATGTTGGTTCAAGAACACTCTCCCTGCAAACATCTACGGGAAAGCTACACCACGGGCACTCTAGCTAATCCAAATGCTGTAATTTAGAATCTATTTTTATTTGTTTCTACAGGTAAATTGTTAACGTCAGGTTTCATGTGCATGCCGAACGTGTTCAGTCAAAAAACTTAGCTAAATATATTAACAAATGATTATAAAGTAGCGCCTAAGCTTACAGCCCTAGCAAAGGTTTGGGTAAAAAATATCACATTTAATGAAACATGTTGGTTGAATGTGCACGACACCTAGCTCACCATGGAAGGGAATTAATTGTACAGTACATGCTAAAGTGTCTTAGGCCAATGAAAAGTAAAAGATTCTTTTAAAATATCAGAACTAAAGCAGAACTGTTACTTGCTTCTTGTCTTCATGAATATAAATATTGGCAATCTACTCGAGTGTGAGCTAAATTTCCTCAGGAATATAGTAGTTCTCTTAAATGAAAACATTCCCTCTCCCGATGATTTCCTTGAAGTCGTCATCAAGTCATGATATTTAGTCGGGATGTTGAACACTCTTATCTTCCGGGTTTCGTAAATATCTGCCTTTCAACTGGTTGATTTGAACAACGTAATATCCTTACATCACCTGCTGTTATTAGCTCGTATTGTAGAGCAGTCATTAAAAGCACAATCGACCATTTCTAGGTATGAGACAGCGTAATACCGTCATCACAACGTGGAATTTGAACCCCTGGAACGCTCCGATGTGTTTTGGTCAGTTGACCAAAAACGCAAGAACATTAAGATAGTGCGCAACCCAATCGCGTCCCTTTCTATTAACTGAGATAAGATACGATCATCCTTTATTAGTCTTACAAGAGACATTTGCTTTCTATGCTCAGACCCTATCCTGACTGGAAACCTGCAGGAACGTGACGGCTGAATACACACTTCATATGGTGTATCAAGATCATTAAACACTTTATCTATGAAGCACATTATAATACAGCGGTATGTACTTAAACGTTGAAAAGTAGGTAAAATGAAAAAAGTACAGGCAAAAAACAACATATTGTATACAGACAAAATATAAAAAGAGAAAACAATAACGAGGACGCAGGTATTCATGTGAAGCACAACTATTACACAAAACCCCTGATGGTGAGCATGTGGTCAGCGCCCCCTAGCGGAGAATCTTGAGCCTGAGTGAGTGGAACACACACCAGGTACATGAGCTGCTTGTGGAACATCTCTAACCTGCTAAACACGAGTGAGTGGGTCAGACACGCACCAGGCACCTGAGTTACTTTGTACGGATGCCTCTAAGAAGTTAAAAGCTCTCCACTAGTGGTAAGGCTAATGTCAAGGGGATATAACAGGCTGAGTCAGGGTGGTTGGTATTAATGTTTGCGCTGAAGTCCCTTAAAACCAAGAAAAAACATTTCAAGAACAGCAGGGGACAACTAGTTTTTGTGATATGTCATTGTACTCTACACATAAACTGTACTGTGAGACCAAGAATGAGAAGGAAGGGTTTGGGTGTTAGTGTTCATGCGGAAGAATAGGATATGTGAGGTGTGTATAGCAGGAAGTAAAAACTGCATGTAATTACGTAGAGTCTATTTATAAGGTAAGGCATGCTATATCCCATGACAGATCAAGATGCTTCTGAAGCATGATGAAGATTGAGTGAAAATAGAATGCAAATAGTAGACACAATATGACAAGTTGTATTGTTTGTATCCAGACAAGCATGATCAAATATGGTCAGATTAGATATGATCAGTGGTTTATGAGTCATGACTCAACTGTGTTATGCCATAGCCATATCATTATTTGATTACATTTGATGGTTAAATGTTGTAATGTTGTTGATCTTGATGGTTTATATGTGTATCACTTGTGCTATACTACAGGTTTGGCGCAGAATGCTCAAAAAAGCCAGCAAGGATATATTTTTTACAACAATTAAAAGTTGTAGAAATTCCACCAATACAGAGCCAGTCATCCCCAAATACAGAATTGTACAAAAATATTACTTAAAGGAATGGAGAAGGTCTTGCATTGAGAAATATCACAGTGTCAGAGCTCTGACCTCTTAAGCTTGAAATATTCAAAAGGCTAATTGGAGAAATATTTTTAAGGAGAAACACAATATTGATATATATCATTGTGCAAAATTACAGGTCTTTATCATCCATCATCTCATATTGATTCAATAATGAAAAATGTCTTTTGGCCTCAGCAGTGACCCCTACCAGTCAATTTGAAAACACTTTCAGAAAAGGTTCAGGCCTGCTTTATTAAAGTGTCTAAAGCGTTTCACGAGGATCTGAAAAACGTTCCATGAGCTATAGCCAATATCATCCATCTGAGACACCCCCCGTGTGCCAATTTCAATCAAACTTGCCCCATATAGTATTCCTATTCCTTCATTGATGTTAGGTTTTGAGATAGTGGGACAGATTTTATTTAATGCTCTGTATCACCATGCCAGAGTGGCATGGTGATACAGTGGTTAGCCCTGTTGCCTCACTGCCAGAGTGTCCCGGGTTCAAATCCCATCCCGTATCCTTTCTGTGTGGTGTTTGCATGTTATCGATGTGTCTGTGTGGGTTTTCTCCCGGTGCTCCAATTTACTCCCACCATCAAATATAAATGTATGTTAGTATTTATACTTCTGGCTTTGCCACTGATTAAGGCAAGAGGAAAAATAACTACAGTTGGTCCTAGGGTGCTGCAGCTGCTCTCTGCTACTATACAATAGTATGGGTTAAATGGAGATAACAGTTTTTATGTATGTGCAATGATTAATAAATCAAGTTTATTATTATCATTATTATCATTATTGTTGTTGATGCTGTTGTCATTTTCTGCCAGACCACAACCAATGTCAAATATATTGTGGCTACACAATTTATCAAACTGACTATTTGGGTAGAAGGGAGCTGGACGAAAAACTGGAAGCTATTACCAATGGTGCTGACCATTGAATTCCAATTGACTTCTACCCATTTGTACCTCTTGTTACAGTAAAATGGTCTATCAATTATATTGAACAGTGTAGGTGACTGGCATAGGTGCAGGTCCATGAATACCGGGATATCATCCAGCACTTCACCTGTGGTTAGTGGTTGTGTCAGGAAGGGCATCCACTGTAAAACCTTTGCCAAATCAAATTCACAAATAAGATTTCCATACTGGCTCGGTCGAGGCCTGGGCTGCTAATGACCCCCACCGGCACTGTTGACCAGCAGGGTGGCGGTGGAAATGATGCTGCTGTTGGCCACAAGAGAAGGAGAGGAGGATAGCATGACCAGAGACAGAGGGAGAGAGGGAAGAGTATAGGTGGGCAGAGGTGAGGGTCAGTACTTTGACTGGTAAAGAGAGAGAGCTTGCCTACATGATGGAGAGAAGGAAGGCAGATATATTGTGTGTACAAGGCATTAGGTGTAATGGGAGTCAGGTCAGGAATATTTGAGGTGGGTTCAAACTCTTGAGCTATGGTGCAGATGTGTCTTGATGAATGCTCAGTAACCCAGGTAAAGAAATCACAAGAAGGCGAATCAGTTCAACTGGATAAGCAGTTTATTCAGAAATGTTTCTTCACTCATCTACGCCCATCTACAGGCTAGTGGTCACTCTTTCAAAGATGAGGGTGTTCACATCCTTGATAGGGAGGAATGTTGGTTTGAAAGGGGGGTTAAATAGGCCAATTATTTCAAGAGAGAAAGACTATCCTTGAACAGGGGTGGGGGTCTGAGAGTAAATCTGTCATACAATGCTGTGATTAGAAATATTCCCAAATCCTCTGTGAATAGTACTCATTACCACTGAATGTACTGTGGGTGACCAACTTAAATGTGAACCCAGCCTATTGTTGTGTGCTATCACTGTATTGTTTATAAGCGTGGGGATGCTGCAGTCAGCTCAGAGTGAAGATGTCACCGGTTTGAGTGATGAAATGTTTCTGAATTAACTTCTGATCCAGTTGAACTGATTCACCTTCTTGTGGTATGGTGCGGATAGGAGGAGAAATGGGGTAGGGATAATCCTGAAAAAAGTGTATGTCAAGGGTGTTATAGAGGTGAGGAGAGTGTCAGACAGTGATGAGAATGAAGCTCGAGATCAAAGATGTGATGGTGAATGTTATCAGCACATATGCCCCACAAGTTGTGTGCAATATGGAAGAGAAAGAAGATTTTTGGGGTGGGTTGGATGAAGTGATGGAGGATGTATCCTGGGAGGAGAGAATGGTGATTGGAGTGGACTTCAACAGACATGTCGGGGAAGGGAACAGAGATGATGAGGAGGTGATGGTAAGTACAGTGTCAAATAGAGGAATGTGGAGGGACAGATGTAATGACATAAAAGTGTTGGAAAATGCACACTGGTGGACAATATCTTGTGCAGAAGGCATAATCTGAAAGGGATTGGAGACTGCAAAGTTGTGACAAGAGGGGATGCAGCTAGGCAGCATAGTGGTTTTTAAGATGGCTTTGGAGATCCAGAAGAGGAAGAGAATGGCTGTCAGAAGCAAGGATCAAATGGTGGTAGTTGAAGGAAGGACGACTTGTATGGAGTTTAGAGAGGAGTTAAGACAGGCTCTAGGTGATAACAAAGAGTCACCAGAGAGATAAATACAGGATAGAGATGGAAATATGCCAACAAATGAGGAGTGTCTGTTGAAAAGATGGAAGGATTTCTTTGAGGGACTGATGAATGAAGAAAATGAGAGAGAGATGAGGTTGGATGATGTGGAGATAATAAATCAGGACGTGGTGTGGATTACCAAGGAGGAAGTGAGGGCAACTATGAAGAGTGGAAAGGTGGTTGGCCAAGATGACATACCTGTGGAGGCATGGAGGTGCTTAGGAGAGGTGCCCGTGGAGTTTTTTTTTAGTTTAAAAGAATATATAATTGAAAGTTTTCTGTAGGACAGTCACAAAAAGAACAGACACACACCAAAAAGGGCAGAATGGGACCAGACAAAATGAAAAAAAACAGCCAATTCATATAAAAGATACCAGTATGTATTTATAGTCCAGTCCATAAACTGAGAAGAATGTCCAGTTTTTGATGAGTAAGAGTTCCATGGTATTGGGAAGAAAGGAGGTCAAGGAAAGCCCAAAACAAGGGCAGTCTCAGCAAGCAATTTATATGAAAGCAATTCACATCATGGGAATAGGAAAACAATACACAATATGCAGTACAGTACAACCCAAATTCAAACCATTAGACTTCATCTTGTGACTGTTCTTTCTTAATATGGTCTGTGAAAGGCCCCCGGGTCTTACAAACTTTGCGGAGGTTGTCTGACAAAGTGTAATGGAACTCTTCCAGGTACAAACAGCATACCATATCATTCATCCATACCTTAAAGCAGTGTGAGGACGCTGACTTCCATTCCCTTAAAATAACCCCTTTGGCTATGACCATGTCAAGCATAAGGGCCTGTTGTAGATTTACAGAGAGAGTTAGTGAATAAGGGGTACATCCCAGTATTGCAAAAAGACCATCACATCTTATTTGGGTTTTGTATGTGACACTGTACAAGTTTAAAATGTCACCCCAAAAACCTGTCAGCTTGGGACATGGCCAAAAAAGATGACACAGAGTCCCATCACTGGCTTTACATTTATCACAGGTGGCAGAGACAGAAAATCCTGTTCAGTTTAGTTTTTGAGAAGTGCAGACGGTGGAGGATTTTAAACTGAATTAGCTCAAATCTTGCATTGATAGAACATGTTTTGATTCTGTCTAATGCCTTTGACCATAATCTATCATCAGTCTCCTCTTCTGTGTCTTTAATCTAAGCTTCTTTAATGTGAAGAAAGGAGGCAACCACTGGAAAAAGGGCAACAAACTGTGAGACTTTGGATGTAAGGTTACAAGTCAAACGTCTATAAAACTCGTGTTTTGTGGGTTCTGATTCCTTTATAAAGCTTTTATTTTGAAGGTGACGGGTAAAATGGCTAGATGGGAGCACACATTTCTCCTTAAGTTGAGCAAAAGATGCAAAGGCATTGTAAATGTAAAGATTACTAATAGTAACAAGGCCCTTCTCTGACCAGTGTGTAAACAGAGTCCATTAGACCTAGTTTGAAGGAAGGGATGTGACATATGGGAGCATAGAAGAAAAGCCCACCCTTAATTTGTCCAACAATCATCTCGGACTTTGATAAAATAAAGTCTTGTTTAAGTTGTTTGATTGATAAATTAGGTTTTGAAAATAAAACAGCACTAAGGGACACTCCAACAGATGTTTTTGACTGGTGGGACTCAATCATAGGCCAACTGGGGAGGACGTTACTCTCATCCTCAGTGCACAGAGTATGATTCCAAAGTACCCATGCTCTGGCATTACAGGCCCAGTAATAATGAGAAACAGGCAGCCCAAAACCACCTTCAATTGTAGGCTTCTGCAGGTGTGCTCTAGAGATACGGGGGGGGATGGCCCATACAAAGGGTAAAATGATAGAGTCTAATAACTTAAAGAATGCAGCTGTAAGATTAATGGGAACATTTTCCATCCATCCATCAACCACTTTTCTGAAATCAGGTCACGGGAAAACTGGAGCCTATCTCAGTTCTCATTGGGTTCAATCCCGACAAGGTTATAGGTTCAATCCCTGCACTTGCGGGGATTGAACCTACAACCTTCCGATCACCAGGGAACCGCTCTACCCACTGAGCCATACCGCCCCGATGGGAAGATTTTGAAAAAGATAAATACATTTGGGATGTACAATCATCCCGATAATATTGACACGCCATATTAAAGAGAGAGGGAGAAGTTTCCATTTGTCTATCATGGCTTTACGCTTTTCGATCAAATCACTATAATTAGATTTAAAGAGAATTTGGAATTTTTGGTGATATTGATTTATAAATATCTGAACTGATCAGTTGAAACTTTAAAAGTTAAATCCTCAAGATACTTAGAATCTAAGCCATCTGATAGGGGCATGAAGAGACTTTTGTTCCAGTTAATTGTAAATCCAGAGTATATGCTAGCTTATTAGAGTGCTTAGTATTTAATAGATGGCAAGTGAGAAAGAGAATGTGTCTGGAATGAAACCTGATTGATCCAGGTGAATTAGGGCACTGATATATTTACATTATATTACATTACAAGTATTTAGCAGACAGTCTTATCCAGAGTGACGTACATCAAGTGAGCAGTTAGGGGTTCAGTGTCTTGCTCAGGAACACCTCAACATGCTATGTGGAGGACCGGAGATCGATCCTATAACCTTCGACCGCTCTACCCACTGAGCTATGCTACCCCTATTTACATAATCTATTCGTAAGAACTTTTGCAATAATTTTTTGGTCACTATTTAGCAAACTTAGAGGACAATATGATGTGACATCTGTGTCGCCCCTGTCTTTTTGTAGGAGAAGACATACATAAAGAGAGCTGTGAAAAGATCTCCTCTTTTAGAGAGTAATTTACCATACAGAGGAGTGAAGCAATGGTTTCTATATGTGCCGGGTAAAATGCTACGCCAAATCCATCAGGACCACAGGCTTTGCCATTAGGGAAGGAGGTAATAGCTGTTTTGATTTCATGCAGTGGGATGTCAGTATCCAGCTCCTGCCTTATTACCTCATCTAGAGCTGGAATGTCTAGTGCATTGAGAAAATCTGAGATCTCAGCATCAGTGGCCTTTGACCTTGAAGCATATAACTGACTATTAAAGTAAAAAAAACCTGTCACTAATTTTTTTAGGATCAGTTAACAGCTGTCCAGTAGGAAATGATACCTTATGAACCGGCCTATCAGCTTGCACTCCTTTTAACTGCCGAGCAAGTAGCTTGTCTGCGTTCTCACCCAGCTCAAAGTGCTTTTGTTTTAATTTACAAATACACTGCTGACCTGCTCACTAAGAGTATGGTTATCCTCATATTTTATCCTCAAGATGTTATTAAGGATATCTTCAGATTTTGACTCTCTGTAAGAATCTTCCAGCACAGTAAGTTTAGTTTCAATTTCAGAGAGACGCTTCTGTCTAGCTTTTTTACTTGCTGACTGATAAGAGATTATGTGACCTCTCATAGCTTTGAAGGACTCTAGGAGGGTTGATTCTGAGACTGCACCATTGTCATTAGTAAGCAAAGTCTGACATCCTATTAACAATGTATTCTTGAACAATTGTTTGATTCCAGTGTGGGGTTAAACTCCCAGCTGTACTGATATACATGGAGATTGAAATTACTCTTCATGGTCAGAGGAGCATGGTCTGAAAATAAGATGTTATGGTATGTGGAGCTGATGACTAGATATTAGTCTAGAAAAAATGAACTGATTCTGGTAAAGCTACCATGAACAGAAGAAAAAAAGGAGTATTCTCAGGTTAAGAGGTGCTGATTGTCTCTATATGTCAAATGTATCAAGTGATTTAATCAGGTTGTTAAGCACAGATACAGACTTAAATTGTGGGGCTGCTTTAGAAGAAGAGCTGTCTGAGGATCTAAATAGCAGTTGAAATCTCCCCCAATAATTATATTATGAGTATTATGTTCCGCTGCAAGATTGGAAAATTTGCAAAAAATAAGTCAGGGAAGTTAAAGTTGGGAGCATAAATATTCAAAAGGACTAAATAAACAAATGACTCCCTTATCAGTCCCACAAGGGGAAATTTGGATTTTTCTGCATTTTTGACCCAACCTATTGTATAGGAGCAGTGAGCTGCCAACATATGGCGCCTGGGGAGCAATTAGGGGTTAAGTGTCTTGCTCAAGGACACCTCGACATGCTGTATGCAGGACCGGGGATCGAACCTGCAACATTCTGAATGCCAGACGACCGCTCTACCCACTGAGCTATGCCACCCCTCAAATTAACTGTACCTGAGACAAGAAGCTATCTCCCACCTGGGTCTGTAACCATGGACTTAAACATAAATGGAATTGTTTTACGAATAAGAATTGCAGTACCTCTCGCCTTGGAAGAGAAGGTGGATTGATAAACTTGTGACGGCCATGCAGCTCTCAATCTCCTCTGCTCAGTCAGGTGGATATGGGTTTCTTGTAAAAAAAAACAACATAAAAACATCTGATGACAAGGACTTTAAATGTGAGAGTACCCCCCCACACACACACATACACACACACTTAAGGGCTTTGCCAAGACCTAAAGAAATAGGACTCACTTCTGACCTACTTGAGTAATTACCCTGCATTAAAACCAAAGTATGACAGAAGGTTTGGACTGATACATTTAACTGGCAGATTAACAAACAACTCATACGAACACCCCCCCCCCAACCCAGTACAACCTCAAAGCTGCAACAAAGAACTACTCTGTGTCCAGATAGGAGACTAGCCTGTAACAGAGCCAGCAGATGAGCCAAATAAGGCCAGCCTAAAGCTGCTCTCCTCTATGTAGTATGTGTTGTGAAGGCCTACGTTCTGCTGCTGCTGGTGAGTCAAAGATGTTCACCGTTTCGTTGAAGGACACTTGAAGTTTGGCCGGAAAGCTCATGGTGCACTTGGCTCTAGCATCAACCAGCATATTCCGGACACAGTTGAATGTTCTCCCTCTTTACTTCCAAGTGTCCTAAAGTTGAGCCTTCGGGAGCGCCCTTTTAAGTTATTTAGCTTGGCAGTAAGACGTCCGTTGGCGGCTTGGCGTTCCTTACATGTGGTCTCTAGTGCTGTGATGCGGTGGTCGGCATCTGTAAGAGCCTCATCCATGCCATCTATACACCGTTCCACTTCATGATGCCTGTCCTGTAATGTAGGGAAGTTTACGTTGATTGAGAATCAAGACGTCCCTCCATAGACTTTTTGAGGTCATCGACTAGCTTGTGGAAACGCTAGTTAGCTGCTCTTCTCCTAGCTTCGTGATAGCGGCTAATATAGCTTCGTAATATAGGCTCAGTGGAGGATGTATTTTTATAGTTTTCAGCTTTGCTCCCTTTCATGTTCTACCAAAAAATGAGCTCGCTAGACTTAAATACAACTTAATTGATACATTATGATAAATTATCTTCAATTAAGTAGGAGGAAGTTGCACAGAGGTCCACAAAAGTACGACCTACTCCATTATGGCACACTAGCGCCCCCAGCAGTGGACTTTTTAAACTACATTATTCAACACAATCTTGCAAAGTTAGAGGATACCTTAGGAGTGAAGAAGCATACTTTGTTCTCAGTTTCAAGATAGTAGTGAGACCAGCTGTTTTGAATGGTTTGGAGACAATACCACTGACCAAAAGACAGGAGGCGAAGCTTGAGGTCAGAGAGTTGAAGATGTTAAGATTTGCATTGGGAGTGACGAAGAAGGACGGGGACAGGTCAGGTTGGAAGGTTTAGAGAAAAAGAAAGGAAGGCAAGCTTGAGATGATTTGGACATGTACACAGAAGAGATGCTGGGTATATTGGGAGGAGGATGCTGAGGGCAAGAGGAAAAGAGGAAGACCAAAGAGGAGGTTTATGGATGTGGTGAGGGAGGATACGCAGCTGCTGGGTGTGGCAGAGGAGGTTGCAGCGGACAGGAAGATATGGAGATTGATGATCCGCTGTGAAGACCCCAAATGGGAGCAGTTGAAAGTAGCAGTAGCAGCAGTTATATTGAACAGTGTGTTCATGTATGAAACCAGCAGTCTTTAGTAAACATTAGTTAACTTAGTAAGCTAAGTCTGAAGAAGAAAAATAATTCTGAAGAGAAGCTTTATGAGGGCTAGTCGCAGTAACTGCACTGCAGAATCTTTCTGCTGTAGTACTGGTGCACCAATGTCAGTGTGAGTCATATGCATTCCAGTGCATATCTAGACCTCACTTTATGCCATGCGCTCTTAGCTGCAACACCCACTCAAGGACTTTACTATCAATTAGCTGTATCCCATTCACCCACACCAATGGCAGTTTCCAGCATGTACAGTAGAGACCAGATCATTGGAATCAGTGTAGAGTTAGCTGTCTTCCTCGGGGGACACATTACCATTTTTGCCATGGGGACCTCTGGATCAAACCAGCAACCCTCACATGTCTTTTCTCTCTCTCTGAATGAAATATTCTCTCTCTTCCCGTGTATGTGAATGGTGTTATGTGAGTCACCCCTGTGTGCATGTGTAGTCTGTCCTCCTCCCAGGTCTCCATGGTGATAGCGGTTGCCACCTCATTAGCATCCACCTCATAATATTGTGTGTGTGTGTGTATATATAAATCATGTTATCCTGTTTCAATGTTATATCCATCTCTCACTCCAATGTATGACAATTTTTTTAATTGCCTCTCTTGTTTCTTCTCCCATGTATTCAAATGGTGTGGTAGAAGTCTGTTCTCTGTGTGTGTGTGTAAACGGTAAATGGACTTGTTCTTATGTAATGTTTTTCTAATCTAAATCTACATGGGGATGGTGGTTGTGTGATTCCTGTCCTAGTGGCCAGTGGCCCTCAACCCGGGTCCTCACATATCACCTGTACTGCAGCTGTTTTGTTCCACCAGATAGTTCATGACATTCAGATATTGTAGCCATCTAATCCCAACAGGTGAGTGTAGTTAACTACCTCGCGGAACAGAAGACCAGCAGTACGGGTAGTACATGAGTAAGTAGAGTAGAACCATTGTCCTAGGCTGTACTAGTGGTATCTAGATGGAATAGCTCAGTAGGTATAGGGGTTTTCTAGTGATCAAAAGGTTAAAGGTTATATCTCTGGTGCTGCAAAAAGCATGTCAAGGTGACACTGAACCCCAAACTGCTCCCTGGGTGCCACATGGTGGCTGGTCACTGTTCCTATACAATAGGATGGGTTAAATCAAGATAAATGCTAATTCCCCCGTGTGGGGCTGATAAGGGAACAATAATTATCTGGACATCATTTTG
Source organism: Regalecus glesne (assembly GCA_900302585.1). Classification (NCBI taxonomy): domain Eukaryota; kingdom Metazoa; phylum Chordata; class Actinopteri; order Lampriformes; family Regalecidae; genus Regalecus; species Regalecus glesne. Next base: position 4,750 of record OMLC01047385.1, on the reverse strand, counting down.
CATCCTGCTCATGGTTTTCTTCATGAGAGTTAGTCTTTACATGTTCGTGATTGGGCCCCATGTTATGGGGAGGACACAAACCTGGGTGGAGCGTGGGGAATTTGGGCCAGATCTTCTTCCTGATATCCTGTGGTGGCGTCAGGTCCATGATACCTGGCTTATCATTTCCACGCTTTGCTGCTGAGCTACTGCAGCTCCTTCAAAGTTCACATTTTTCATATTTCTTGTAATTCAATTATAATTATGTTACCCTCTCTTAGTGGTGTATTCTATAAATTGTGTTTTATCCTGTATATACAACATCAATTGCACATCTGTCTGTCTTAGGAGAGAGATCTCTCCAACATGGCTCTCCCTGTGGTCTCTTCCTATCTTTTCCTCCCGGTTTAAGGGATTTTTAGGGAGTTGTTTTCTTACCTGACACAAGCGTCTAAGGACAAGATGTTATGTTATTGTAAAGCTCACTTAGGCACATTTGTAATTTGTAATAATGGGCTATGCAAATATATTTGGCTTGATTTGACCTCTCCAGTTCTCAGACAACCTGCAGTACTTCCTAAGCTACAGTAGCCAAAGTGTGGCCTAGCAGGTATCTTTGTTGTCCTCTTCATTTACTTACTTGCTAGCCAATTTAGCATTACTAATTCCCCTCTTGCAGTTGAAGTTGGGACATTTTTGTATAATTTTGCACAAAATGTATCAACTTAAGCTGCGTCAAAAGTTGGTCCAACCCAAGGATCGGGTCCCCCGGCACAAACAGAGTAACGTAGTGTACGCTGTTAAATGCCAGGAGGACTGCAGTGACTTGTACATCGGGGAGACCAAACAGACGCTGGCTAAAAGGATGGCGCAGCATAGGAGAGCCAACACGTCAGGTCAGGACTCTGCGGTCTACACCCACCTACAGGCTAGTGGCCACTCATTCAAGATGATGATGTTCACATCCTTGATAGGGAGGAAGGCTGGTTTGAAAGGGGGGTGAAAGAGACCAAAGAGGGAACGACTATCATTGAATATGGGTGGTGGCCTGAGAGTGCATCTGTCATCTTCTAACAATGCCGTGATTACAAATATTCCCCAGTCCTTTGTGAATGGTGCTCATTGTCACTGAATGTGCAGTTGATGAACCCAGCCTATTGTTGTGTGGTATGGATGTACTGTTTATAAGGGGGGGTGCTCAGACTGAAGTGGTCACCTGTTTGAGCAACAAAACATTTCTGAATAAACTTTATGATCCAGTTGAACCGATTCACCTCTTTTTATGAATCCCTTACCTAGATTATTGAGCACGCATCCAGATATATCAACATGAGCTATTTTCTTATCATTGGTTATTGTTTCAAACTGTCCTTGAAGAGTAATGTTGCTGGAAATCAGTGAATGGCAACTGTTTATCTAGTAGCTCGGCAGGGCCGGTTTTCAGCTGATGACCTTGCTCATGCCGGACCAGGGGCGGAGTTTAGAGCTCCGAGTGGCCACATAGAACAAAGTTCCATTTCGCTCAGAACCATGTCATAATCATTTACAGTGAAATTTAGCTTTTGTTAAACTTGTGGACACCTGAGGTCACCTTTTAAGGAGGGCAAGGTTCATTTAATGTATCATCTACATTTCTGCCTAGCTTTGTAATGGAAAATTAAACACAGAGAAAGATCCATTTTTATGTGGCACAATTGGGCCACAGTTGTAATGGAGCTCAGATCTGCAGGCAGGTTGTTCCAGACTGCAGATCCACAGTACCTGAAGGCATCCCCACAAGACATGGGACTAATTCTGGATACAGCTAGAAAATCTCTGCCTGATGACCTGAGAGGCCTGATCCAGTTATAATAGTGAGCAAGTCAGAAACATACAGGCGAGCCAAAGCATTAAGAGCTTTAGAAGGATTTTGAAAGTGATTCTGTATTGTACCGAGAGCCAATGAAGGGATTTCAGCACTAGAGTGACATTTTCAAATTTTGGTGTATGTGTATGCGGCATGGCTCAGTGGGAAGAGTGGTCATCTGATGATCGGAAGATTTCAGGTTTGATCCCCGCACCTGCAGAGAAGCGTTTCAAGGTGTCCTTGAGCAAGACGCTGTTCATGTAATTGCTCTGTCCTGCGATAGATTGGGAACCTATACAGGGTGTACCCTGCGTTTCACCCAATGAGAACTGAGATAGGCTACAGTTCCCCGATGACCTGATTTCAAATAAGCGTTTGACAATGGATGGATGGATGGATGGTGTAGGGACTCTCTGGCCGCTGCATTCTGAATTCAAATTCAAATGTCTTCATCCATCCATCCATTGTCAACAGCTTATCCAAAATCAGGTCGCGGGGAACTAGAGCCAAGTAATTTTGATGTGTGGTTATGTTAAGCTTTGATGCATATTTTTAAGTGATAAAACGCTGTTCTGGGGATATCGGTAATGTGACTTTGAAAAATATGATATTTATATCCAAAATAATGCCAAGGTTTCCGACTTACTTCTGTATTTCAGAGACTGTGATGCCAGGTGTGAATCCATCTCCTGTCTCTGACCTGACACCAACTATGAGTATTCTGGTCCCATCTGCATTCAGCTGTATAAAGTTTGGCATGGGGAAAGGGTATCATTCAAATTGTTGTGACATACCGATATAATCACAATACACTGACGAAACACTTCTATGACGTTCTTTTCATCGAAGACCGTTCAGTTTCTCTATAAATTATTTAGAATTAATGGCTCCACACCCACTTCAAGTACAACTGACGGCAATGATATTAGTCACGAACTGTGATTCTAATCAACTGGTGGTTTTGCAAGCTCTGCCCCTCTCTTGACTGAGCCAACAGTTAGGATTAGGCCTTGCATTCAAAATGGGTGACTCAGTCTACCTTCCTAGCTCAGTATCAGCCTCCATAAGATTTTTCAAATGACAGGATCAGACTTATTGTTTCTGTTACAAATATAAGCTCTCAATTTTAACAATGAGAGGTGCCTTTTTATATGTCATGATTAGTCCCCATGTTGTGAGGTAGGAAATGGATTTAGATGGAGGTTGGAGGAATTAAGACTGGATCCCCTTCGTGATGCCCAGTGGCGGGATCAAACTCGTGGTGTCTGGCTCATCATTTCACAAAGTGCGAACTCCACTACCAAGGTATCGCAAAACCCTCCATTTCAACAGTAAGCAAAACCTCTTTCACTCACGTAAGTGGGAAGATTCTAGTCAGCTCATAGCTCAGTGAGTAGAGTGCTCGTCTGGTAATCGGAAGGCTACAGGTTTGATCCCCGGTCCTCAAGAAAGTGTGTTGAGGTGTCCTTGAGCAAGACACTGGACCCCTAACTAATATGTTGGCAGCTGTCTACTTCTATACAATAGGATGGGTTAAAATGCAGACGAATTAAAATGTCCCCTTGTGGGACTGATAAGGGAATCATTTTATTTTTATTCATTTGTCCTCATGTAAACACAAGGTGGCAGAGTGACACTTAGTTAAACTCTTGCTGTTTGACCTGATGCCATTCACACTGCTGCATTGTGCGTATAGAAGACGTGCAAACGTATATAGAGATATATCATGGCTCATTGGGCCCATGTAGTACTTGGCATTATGCACCATCACCACCACTGCCTACACCAAGAGCCAGACCTAGTCAATTAAATGTATTGAGAGGTTTTTGACGGCAGGAAGTTGAGGCTTATGTTAAAATGTCCAACGTACAATAAGCGTGTCCCATTTGTAGATACATGCAGGTTTTGGTAATGCTTGGTAATGACGCTTAGGGAAATATTTCATAATGTTTTCATGGTTATTGTAAATCAAAGGCTTTGTCCAAATCCAGTGCAAGGTGCACAAAATGACGACTGCGTATCATGTCCGTCCCCTTTGTGACACTGACCTCTTGATCATTTAGTTTGAGTCCACAATTATTTTATTTGCCAGTGAGCTAAAGAATGAACTTTTTATTGATTTAAAGCGCGCAGCTTGCGTCATTTCTTTGGATGTTGTTCTATGTTCTATGTTGCTACATGTCAGTGACAGCTACGGGTTGATAGTTCAGTTAAACCGTCTGTCAGGGAAGAGGTGTAGCGTCGTTTGAGTCACGTATTACACCACCCTTTTTCTTTATAGATACGTCATGACTGTTCCATCTAATGCCACACTTAAACTCACCATTGCCATGGCAACCATTCATACCCATGCAAAAGAGGGGATACCTCCGTACTAATGCTCCTCTCCGCTCTGCCACCGATACTACAGCGTAATAGATTCATCTCTATTGGATCCCCTTTTATCTCATTCTGTCCTTCTTGTTCTATTCTGTCATGTTTCTGTTTATTTTGGCATTTGCCAAAAGCCCTTTCCTATCCCCAGATGTGCACTTGGCTCAGCACGTACGTACAGCGCGGTGCACACAGGCACACCTGCAAAGCCGTAGTGGTGATGTCACCCTGTCTCTGTCTATCTGCTTGTCCTCCCTCATTAACTCAGCACAGACAATGACACACAGACATATGAACACATACAGACACACATACTGCTCTGAGTCAACAGCCTCAAGGATCAACTCAGTTATAACTGAACTGATCCTTGATCTGTGTGTGTGTGTGTGTGTGTGTGTGTGTGTGTGTGTGTGTACTTTTCCAATGCCGATATTTTATACATCTCATCTTATCCGTGTTGTATACTTTCATTGTTTTTGTTCCATATGGACCTGCGAGATCTGACTGTTGCCGTGCTTCTCTTTAGGGCATCAGCATACGACCGCTCATTGA
>OMLC01047381.1:0-23009 GCA_900302585.1 Regalecus glesne | reverse complement strand
AATTCCCTCTGTCTGAAATGAAATACGGAAGCCATAAAAGTGTGTGTGTGTGTGTGCGCGCGCGTGTGTGTGTGTGTGCGTGCGTGTATTAGGTCATCAGGCATTATCATGGACACCTGAGTGCTGTGTATGACTTGGACCTTCATCCAACTATCGACGTTCTAGTAACATGTAGCAGAGATGCCACAGCAAGGGTAAGCTTTTACAGTGACATAATCAAGTGGGCAGTATGGTAGTGCCTAGGTTAGTACTGTTGCCAAGAAGGTTTAAATCCCATACCAGATCCTTTCTGCGTGGATTCTGCATGTTCTCCCTGTATAATGTGGTGCAGCGAATTGAATGGTGACTTTAATGTAAAAAGCTGCACATGCTCCTGTAAAAGAAAGAAAATTAGCCTCAAATCCTGTTCAAGTCTAATAACTGTTTTGATCATTGCAGTAATGTTAAAGTCACTAATGTATACTGGTAAAGGTTTGACATCCCTCTAGTGATGGTGGGGGATTTGCTATTTTTTACCATTCTGACATTGTAAGCAAAGTTAGAAAGAGACATGACTGAAATGAAAACAGAAGAGTGAGGGTAATTCTGATATTTTCAAATCTGGGCCCTATTTCCCTATTTTGGTGTCTTACGTGACGAATGATGACAAGAATTTGGGGGAATTTGGCCATTATTGAGCAAGAACACTTCATCCAGTTGCCACAAAACTGACAGCCATGTAATCTACTGGGGCAAGTGTCCGCATCAAAGTACATCCACTAAAAATGCTTAGTGTTATCTTAAAAAAAGATAACTCATTTTCTGCATTTTTATATTATGCCACAGAATGTTGCCTAACAATTTGTGTTGCTTTCATAGATTTAAATTGCGGCTAGTTGTGTTACAAATAGCCCCAAACACTCCCATTGACAGTGAAGACTACAGTCAACTAAGAGGAGAATAAATCTTATACCAAAGCACTTTGCCCTAAAGAAAAATTGTATTCCAAAAGTGGAAAGACCTGCAGACAGAGTCTAGGTAATGTTATTAGCTATGCATGATGTTTTATCAAGGTTATAATACCCGCATTCAAAAGGATTTTAACTAGACAGAGAAGCGATAGCTCTCATGAGGTTAAAACAGAGAAAAGATTAGGCATCGTTAATGAGAGAAAGGCAAAGGCAAGTATTTTTAGTGGACGTACTTTGATGGGCACATTTAACCTGACAGATCACATTGCAGCCTGTTTTGCAGCTGCCGGCTGAATTGTTCTTGCTCAATACTTGATCAGTTCTAATAATCTTTTCCCCCATTAATCATGTTGACACCAAATGGTGGGGAAATATGGCCTCAGGTTTTAAAATACTAGAATTGCCCTTTCAGCTTATGCCAAAAAAATGAAGAAGGGGAAATATTTGATCAGTGGCTTGGTTCGTGGTAAGAATGGTTTGTTTACGAAATCTTTTTTTATTACACTACTTTTATTTTTGCCTATTAAAATTCTCCAGTATAAGTGATGACTTGAAAAAAAATCTGCCTTGTTTTTGAATGTAGCCTAGCCAAAAAAGAGATGAGCCTTTTATTGACATTTAGTATTTGATACAATTTCTTCCTGGTCTTAAAGGTGTGGGATATCAGGACAAAAGCCAATGTGCACACTCTGTCTGGCCACACCAACACTGTTGCTACAGTTAGATGCCAGGCTGCAGAGCCACAAATCATCACAGGTAGAGGAAAACTAAACTATCCGCATGCACACAATATATGCCATTTTTGTTCTTCCATCATTATTATTATTGTTGTTGTTGTTGTTGTTGTTTGTCATGACATTCCATTGTGACTATTCAGGTAGCCATGACTCAACAATCAGGCTATGGGATTTGATTGCTGGGAAGACTAGAGCCACTCTGACCAACCATAAGAAATCTGTCCGTGCTCTAGTTTTGCACCCCAGACAGTAAGCAAACTCATATTTTTTCTATATTGTTGCTGATTGTAGTAACAAATAAGCAGCATTATCGCAGTAACATTAAAATTGACAGTTTTTATAATGTTTGCCATGCTATTTTATCTTTTGTTCTTGCTGTTTTAGGTTTAATGTTTTAAGTTTTATGACAGCTTTAATAGAGCAAAAAGTTAATTACTATACAAAACAGGAATCTATTTGGTATAGTATAGCCCATTTTTTAACTGATCACAAGTCAAGATTGAAATGTTTTCTGCATTGTCTCTCAGTATCTTAATGCATTTATATAGAAAGTGTTCTAGTCTAGACCAGGGGGAAAATCTGGATTTGAGTACAGGGCCAATGTAGTGTTGTTCAAGCCTGTCTGGTTTTCTAGTTGGCCTCTAAACTTTAATAGTATTTTGCAAAAGTAATTTATATGTTACAGCTAAACTGACCCACTTCTTGGAGGTGTACAATACATTTTTCAGAAGAATAGGGTATACCTGGTCTGATTCAGTATCAAACCAGGTGGACTCTAGGTCTTCTTGAAACCAGTCTCAAAATATATCTGAAGATACATGAGAGTTGGTACAGCTTTTGGGAACAGCTTAACCCCACCCTAGCAGAAACTGTAGGTAGGCTAGTTTTAGTCTCAAACCTTTGTTTCACCATAGGAAGGCTATGAAAAGGCTATTCAACTCTGATAGTGATTTATATGACGCTGATATAGCAACCATTTAAAATTGATATAAGTGTGGTATAATATTAATTTTAAATAGATGTACTTTCCCTAGCAATGAAAAGGGGAGACTAGATTAACAGGGAAGCTCCTGTTTAATATACCAGATTAAAGGAGTAAAACTGGCATTATACAAATCGTGTAGAGAGGGGGTAATATGGATGCCTAAATAAATAAATCCGGATTGAAACCATCGATAAAGAAAAGCATCAGTGGCTACACAAGGATCCTGCTTGGAGAGAGACATTGCCTCAGATTTGGAGTAGTTAATCTTGTATCCAGAGAATGTAGAAAACATCGATTAGGTTAATAGCTCCCTGAGTAGACCTGACAGAATTGCATAGGTAAAGTAATGTCATCAGCATACAATGGCATTTCTACGGCTTCGTCCCTGTTTGAATGCCCCTGATTTTAATATCTGTATTGATGGCCTGTCCAAGTGGCTATATTACTAATTCAAAGAGTAACGGTGTGGGGTGCCTTGCTCACGTGGAAAGACGCAAAAGCATTGGCCATGCCATTTAACAGTACTAAAACACATTAACACTGGATTGTGTTCACAGCAAAACGAATCAGTTCATCTTGAACTACCGGATTATATATTATTGTGCTTAGCATTTGTTTTCTGCCTTTTATAGATACACATTTGCCTCAGGGTCAGCTGACAATATCAAACAGTGGATGTTCCCAGATGGAAACTTCATCCAGAACTTGTCAGGACACAATGCTATCATCAACACTCTGGCTGTTAATTCTGATGGCGTGTTGGTTTCTGGAGGTATTAATAACCAGTGTTGTCTTTTTTTCCTATAAGTCCTTGATGTTATTTATAGCACTTGTGTTTCAAAAATTATGGTGGCTTTAGTATTCACTGACATTTTTGGGAGGGTGTTTTAATGAATCGAGACTTAACCTTTTATTTTCTCTCTAGCTGACAATGGAACTATTCACATGTGGGATTGGAGAACAGGCTATAACTTCCAACGGATCCATGCTGCTGTGCAGCCCGGATCCTTAGACAGTGAATCAGGGATCTTTGCTTGCATGTTTGACCACTCGGAAAGCAGACTGATTACAGCTGAAGCTGACAAGACCATCAAAGTTTACAAAGAAGATGACACAGCAGTAAGTCATACAGTTGAAGTAACAATTCGTTTATTTCACGCAATCTTCATTGTATCACTGCAAATTGATCACCGTAGACAAGTTTAAGAAAACAGTTTAATCTACTTACATTAACAAATTTTATGAATTTTTCAGCCAAAAAATGGGTAATTTCCAATCTCTGCTTTCTTACTCTCAGACAGAAGAGAGCCATCCAGTCAACTGGAAACCAGAGATCCTCAAGAGGAAACGGTTCTAAAAGAAAACTTTGTTTTGATTTTGATTTTATTTTTTTATTTTTTCATATTGTCATAGAAACCATTTGAATTACATTTGTTCTACCAGGCCTTCTGTTGTTTTAACAATTATTGCTTTCATTTGGGCTATTTTAATGAAACAAACTTAGCTTAGCAAATACTATTTTGACAATTATTGCCACATTTTGGGGGAAAAAGTCCCTTCAGTGCTTCCCCTCAATAGAAAAATCATTTGCAGTCTTCTGTGTATGATATTAGCCCAATAAAGCTGCCACTTTGGACTGGCAGAACATGCCAAAATGTTTGTTCTCAATAATGACAGCTCTTATGGCTCTGGTTCTTCTGGTCCACAGACAACATCCACTCTTCCACCCCATGAGGAAGGCCTTTAGTGTACAATTATTCTCTGGTGGGGGTCAAAGCCTGCAAAGGGACAAACATAAGGCCCTCTCAGGTTTAATAACATGCCTTGAAAAGATTCCTTTTGTGTTCACTGTCAACAGAATTGTACATAGTGCAGCTCAAACATGATCCTTTTTCTGCCTCGGAATGAAATCAGATGTCTATTCATTGATTAAAAAAGATACTTTTTCCCCAAAGCAGTCCTGAATTTGACTTTGTGAAAATAAACGGTCTTGAAATTCTGGTAGTATTTACAGTTTTCACTCTTTATCCCTTCCCAGAAGCCAAGCTGTTCTGGTTTGTCTTTTAGCTCTTCTGTATTCTTGTGTCACTTCCTGAAGGAGATATCTATTCACCTGATAAATCACACCATGATTTTACTTTAGTATATGTAGTTAGAGTTGAGGAGCTATATCTTGCTGAAAACATAAATGTTAATGATCCTTTGGATTGTTCTGTACTGCGTCAAGTTGTCATGTAAAGGTTTCTAATATAATTACGCTATTATGAGTCTAGCCGTCATTTGCTTCTAAATAAGGTGACTTTGTTTTGCTTCGGTAAAGTTTTCATATCTATGACAAATCAAAAGATACTAGCCTGTTTGCAACCGACTCCCACATGTAGAGAGAGCATTGAGAGTGCACGATGAAACCTTCAACCCAGCATCTTTTACCAGGTATGTATCTTTTGCAGCTCTTGCTCATTCCTTAATTGTAATGGAACCTCTTCTAAAACCAGGAGATGATCGGCATTAAACGTTCTCCACTTCCAGACCCTTGCAGAAACCTTTCAATGTGCTCTACATTTCTGGAAAATGGTCAGCAACAATTTATGAACTAATGTTTAAGAAGTCATGAGTAAACTTTAAAGTTAATAAAGTGTTGCACAAATGTCATTATACATAAAAAATAACTACATCAGATTCTGTTATTAGCCATGTAGGGTTTAGGCCATATTTTTAAATAGCACATTCTGAGTCAACAATAAGTTATTCATTGAAATCAGTTGAAATGCTAAGATAAGAGATGAAGACAGACTGCTGTGAGAGCAACAGCAAGAACTTATGTAATGAATTTTTTTTGCCTGATAAGAATTATGTTGTTTTTCTATTCATTTTATTTACTACTTTTATTTTTTAATGAGATACAACACCTGTAATTCCTAAGTCCAACCACCGAAGGCCTACAGTGATCAGCCCAAGCCACATCCCGGCCTAGCAGTTCTAGGCCAGCATCATAGGTACTGTCACCACTTCTCTAATGTCACCACTTCTAACTGTGGGAGGCCTGACACGCTGGAGTCTCAATGCCAGTAGCTATATCTTAAAACACAAACTTGGAGAATCCATTTTAAACAATTCCAAAATGTAGTGATCATGACACGCAATGTTTAAATGGCTTTAGTGATTGATAAGATCCGATCGGTATTGGTAACATTCATATAGCATAGTCTCCATGGGACAGTTTTCTCTCAAAGGACTGTACTCATATGTTGCTATTGCCCGTCACCTCTCCTTCAACATCCATCAATACAAGTAAGCCATCCTCTTTGAGGTGGTTGTATATCTTTTCACAACAGCCTGGTCATCTGACAGGTAAAACAGCATAATGTGAGAAGGTATTTTATCTATCACTAAAATATTAATGCAACAAGGTTATGTTAAGCTGCAATGGGTTAAGTGAACTTCAGACAGAGTAATTAGTGTGTACCATGTGCTTGACTGAGGCGTCTCTCAGGTTACACACGTTGCTTGGTTGCAGTGTTTGGACCAATGGGAGAATCAACACACACACACACACACAGAGACACACACCATGCCCACAAACTAGACATGCAGCCAGGTTTCATGTCTGACTGAAAGGAGACGTTTAGGAAGACATCACCACAACAGCTCATAGAGCCAAGGGGTTTCCCCAAGTGACTCAAAATGAAAAACTAATTATAGGTCTATGTGTTTGTTTTGTTATGAAAATAAGTCCTAATAATCAGGTGTAATCTATCTAATGTGTTTTACACAGAGAAAGCCTCTGCCTTGCTGATCATTTTTACACATTGAATGATTATGTGAGGTGATGTTGAGTAGTTTATTCATATGAAACCAAGCCTTCCGTTCGTTACATTACTGACATACCAGACATTTCCATCTTCTCATCTGCCACCTTGACTTGGCGACTTAACCACAGACAAGATTAGACTTAAGCGTGCAATACTTGTTCTCACCAGAGGAGGGCGCCACCTCAACAGAGTATGGCTTGGTGAAATGGTGAATGTCAAGTGTTTGGTTTAAATAGGCTGCATCAGGTCACCTGGATGTAGATTGAAAAAACACAACCTGATTTAACCTGGTTTGACCTTTTTGACTACCTGGATTAATAAGGTTGAAGAGATGTTTTTTGGAGTGTCAAATTTATTTATTTTTCTCGTCCCTGTTGTTTTGTTTTGTTTTCCGATCTCCATATAAAATCCCCTTCAATTGTATTTTTCCAAAAGTGGAAAGACCAGCAGACAGAGTCTAAGTAGTGTTATTAGCTATGAATGATATTTTATCAAGGTTATAATACCCACATTCAAACGGATTTTAACCAGACAGAGAAGCGATAGCTCTCATGAGGTTAAAACAGAGAAAAGATTAGGCATCGTTAATGAGAGAAAGGCAAAGGCAAGCACTTATAGTGGACGTACTTTGATGGGCACATTTAACCTGACAGATCATAATGCAGCCTGTTTTGCAGCTGCCGGCTGAATTGTTCTTGCTCAATACTTGATCAGCTCTAATAATCTGATCTGCATATAGAATCCCCTTCATTTTTATATTTTTAGTGACACGTGTGATGGGGTTTATTCTCAGTTTATCAGGGGGCATTAGTCACTTAGCCTAATTGACGTGTTTCTCTTGAACCTAAGATAGATAACGTCACAATAGTCATGATGAGGTCTTGTAGATTGGTTGCTTTTGTTTTGTTTTGCGTCTTCGTGTGTGTACGTGTGTGTGTGTGGGGGTGACTACGCGTCACTGTGAAAATGAGCTTGATTAAATCTTGGACAGTCACAAATCCACATCGTGGTCAGACGGGCCGGACAACAGCCTGACAGGAGGTGCGCTCAGTGTGCGCACCAGGCAGCTAAGTGTGATTAAATCCAGTGGAGAATGCGGACGGGCTGAGAAATCAGGAATACTTTATTTATTTTCCCTTTTCGCTGCTAAGATTCTGAATTTTACCTCAACGAAGAAAAGACTATTGAGAGAAAATGCACAGCGGTGCGTTCACAGTCCTTCCATTTGACTGCTGGTGTCAAACGTCGCCACCGCCCTGAAGCTCAGGGGTCGAGGGGTAACGGTGAGGCATGTAGGGGGGACTTCGTTATCGGAGCCAGCGATGTGCACAGGAGGACATGGGTCGCCCAGATGTGAGAACCTTCCTCTTGCTGAGACTTTCCTTGTGGCTGCTCTGGTCGCCGTCGTTTGCACAGGTGCACAACTTGACTCTGTCCATTGAGGAGGGTTTACCTGCAAGGACCATCATAGGAGACCTCGGAGCTGGACTGTCGACCCCCAACACTGGGTTTTTCATCTCTGAGAGCAGAGACTCTTATGTTTTCCAAGACCTGGAAATAGACGCGGACACTGGCATGATATCGACAGCCATCATCCTGGACAGAGAGAGCAGAGAGAAGTATGAGTTTGTGGCAGCCACGCTCACAGGGGACATGATCAAGGTGAAGATAGTGGTGAAGGATGTGAATGACCATTCTCCTAGATTTACCTCCCACAGCACTGATTTGGAAATATCTGAGTTAAGCCCACCCGGGTCTCGGTTTGAGCTTGAAGGCGCCAAAGACCAAGACGAGGGCGAGTTCGCGACCCAGGGGTACCGAATCACTGAAAGTGCGATGGGGGAGTTATTCAAAGTGGAATATCGCAACGGATCTGACAACCCCTTCAACCTGGACCTCACACTCAGCAGCAAGCTGGACAGAGAAACCAGAGACTCGTACACACTGACCATCGAGGCCTTTGATGGGGGCAGCCCGGCTAAGACAGGAAGGCTTCAGGTGAACATCCATGTCTCGGATGAGAATGACAACCATCCAGTGTTTAGCCAGACGGAATATCACGTGACAGTGCCCGAAGATGCCCCCGTGATGTTTGTGGTCTGTCAGGTTCATGCCACCGACCTCGACCTCGGTGACAACGGCCTCGTCACCTATGAGATCAACAGACGACAGAGTGACCCGAAGGAGATTTTCTTCATTAATGAGACCACTGGGGTGATTTACATCAGCAAGCCCCTCGATTTTGAGACTCAACCGTTTCACGAGTTGGTCATCAGCGCAAGGGACAATGGCGCTCAACCCGAGCACAGCAGCACCTTCGTGGGCGTGAAGGTGCTGGACGTTAACGACAACAGCCCATCGATCGGTATCCTCTTCCTCAGTGAGACGGGGGAGGGCGTGGTGTCAGAGGCAGCAGGTGTCGGGGAGTACGTTGCCCGAATATCAGTGTCGGACCCTGACCTCAGTGTCGAGGAGGGGCTCACAGTCACTCTTCAGGGGGGTGATGGCAAATTCACCCTGAAGCAGACGGATGATTTCCTGTACGCCCTGTGTGTTGATGGTGAGCTAGACCGCGAGGAAAGGGACCTCTATGAGTTAAAGCTGCTGGCTGCTGACTCTGGAAGCCCACCTTTGAGCACCAAGGTCACATTTATTGTGATCGTCACAGACAGCAATGACTGTCAGCCGCTGTTTGAAAAGGCCGCTTACACAGTCTCCGTACCTGAGGACATCCCTCAAGGGAGCTCCCTCATCCGGATGCAGGCCAGAGACGCAGATGACGGGGTCAACTCAGATGTCAGCTATTCCATCCTCAAGTCAGCCCATGACAGTCTGGTTGACATTGATCCAAAGACAGGGCTGGTCACCGCAGCGGCCACGCTGGACAGGGAGAGAGAGATGGAGCTGTGGTTCCTGGTGGTCGCAGTGGATGGAGGAGAGCCAGCTCTGTCGTCCACGGCAACAGTCACTGTGTTGGTCGAGGACATAAATGACAATGAGCCTGTGTTCCAACAACATCTGTACAGTGTTTCCATCCCAGAGCACGCTGACGTCGGAAGCTGTTTTTTGCAAGTATGTTGAGATATAATCATCATAATAATAATAGTTCATATATATTCACCTCGGTGACAAATCAGCACACATAATAGGTCCTCATTCATCAATAGTTCATACATATGGATTTGTTTTCGCACATCTGGGGATGTTTTTAGGCCTGAAGTTTGTCTCGGAGACCAGTGTAGAACCTGGGTAACCCCAGAATAAAGACACCAGTTGACTAACTTGCATTGTCGATGCGAATCTGGGAGATTGCTCATCGTAAGAGGCCGACCATAGATGTCATTAGATACCCATCAGGCTTTGCTTCTGACTGTCAGACTATCTTTAGAGCTGACTAAATCCATAGGACTGTAAGAACAAATGTGTATGAATGAGGCCTATTGAATCTGCATATCAACCAATAGGACTTTATAAGAGTATTAGGTGATATTAGCCTTCTGTGCGTAATAACGATCACATGACACAGAGGAGATTACGGTTGGACGTTCACAGTGAACATCCAACCACTATTCTTCCAGCCTTCTGTCTTATTTTCTATTTCACCCGTCGCAGGGGACAAAAGCATCATTTATCCTCCGTGTGCACAAAGCCATCAGTGTTCTCACAGCACTGTGACTTTGATATGACAGATCTGATGCCTGGTACTACCCTATGAGCCAGGCGCAGGCCCAAGCCCATTACAAGAGAGGCCTTAATCACCAAAGCCTGAGCTCTAAACATAGATGACATACATTTAACACGATAACAAACTAGCCATGTAGCCCGATTTACCAAAACCATTCAAACAGAAGCTCAGCGGATCTGAATCTGCCCTGCCGGCCTCAGCACCTTACTCTGTCAACATACAAACAGATTTGATCCCAACCTCTGACCTTTTCTCCTCATTTCTCTGCCGGGTTAACATAGTCAGTAGAACCTGACTATTAACACTATTAGAACACTATTAAGCTAGGTTGTTGTTTTTTTATATGTTGTCGGGACAACCAAACTATGTTTGATTCTGAAACTCTGCCAGCATCTTTTGAAGTACATGTGTATGTCCTCTAATGCTTCATGACAGTACGTCACCACTCGTCACCTTAGAGGATTGTGCTGAGTGATAGCATAGCCGCGGGCCTGAGAAATGAGGCTCGGCCTGCATGAGTTGTCAGATGGTTTTGCTGCTGAGTCAGTGAGATGAGCGTTTGGATCAGTGTCTGACTAATATTGACCGTCCAACGTGAAGAAACCATGAGATTTCCCTGTCAGGATGGATTTGTATGTAACTAGAAAGACCCGCCTGACTGCTAATGGAACAGGTTAGATTTCACAGAAACCACATTCCTGAAAGGCCGATTGGTGTTTCGACGAATGAATGAGGTGAGGTTCAGGGGTTCGAATCCTGTCCCAGGTCCTTCCTGTGTGGAGTTTCCATGTTCTCCCCGTGTCTGTGTGGGTTTCCTCCTGGTGCTCCGGTTTCCTCCCACCATCAGAATTTTTTTTTAAAAGACACGCAGGGCCTTGCACATGTGAATTATCTTGAAGCTATGATGTGGTCCGACGGATCAAATCCTGACATTATAGCAAAAAGCTCCACGTGGTCCCTTAAGAAACTAAAGAAGCTACAGACCTAGTGCTCAATGATCTCTGTAGAGATGTTCAACATGTGAGGAGACCCTTTCTTATTTCGACAATTTCGGAGGCCTCATTTTGGCTTAAAAAGAGCAAACATGGTGATCAGTAGAGCCATTCTTTTAAAGAAACAATGTAGGTTCAAATGGATACCTGGTGTTTATTGACATTTATTGCTCAGACCTTGAGACGGAATTCCCCGCGGTCGGCACTCGTAAAGCCCTGGATGAGATCACTGTTACGGCTGGCGCTTCATTACTCCATTAAACCTGTCAGGGGGAGTCTATCTCTGTGGTCAAAGACACACCTAGAGCGTAAACGTGTCCATACGGCCTCTGTTGTATCGGCTGACAGATGGTCATGAACTCACATGAGAGGCTTTCGGCCTGATCTGAGGCATTTCTTCATCTTAGCGGGCTTCATTCATGTTTTACGCTAAAGGGAACTTCTTAGCCATGGCGTCATGTTAATCTTCTCTGACAGGACAGAGGCTTTCTGAAGGAATGATAGTAAAGAATGCTCTGATCGAGGATTAAGCCCAGACACGCCCATGTGCAGCTAATAGTCAGGGTATATATTGAAACGGTAACAGTATCACCAGCGACAGATTGAAACACGTGTGTGGTATCACAGTTTACCACATTACTCATCACTACTGACCACACATGCACACAAACTCCTCAGGGAAAACCCCCTTTAAGTCTCTGGCCCTTCATCAAATGACATAAACATCTTACGATTCCCCATCCATCACTCTTTCTTAACCTACCTGTCCATTTATTTAAATCAAGGCAATTTTATTTGTATAGCCCATCACAGATTACGAATATGTCTCAGTGGACTTTACACTAACACAACTTGCTGTCCTTAGACCTTTGCATCGGATAAGGAACAACTCTCTCAAAAATATCTTTAACAGGAAGGAAAATTAGGAAGAAACCACAGGGAGAGCAACAGAGGAGGGATTTCTCTCCCAAGACGGACAGGCACGCAATGGATGTTGTGTACACTGAATAAGACACAATTTACAGCATACAACACTGAGAAGATGGCATTATCATAATGGAACTATAAGAGACAACAACAATAATAATAATCTCCTTTATGGGGACAGAGTAAATTAATTAACATCTAGAATGCAAATACACCAGATCAAGCCACTACGCTAATTGTCCTCATGTGAAGAATGTGGACAGATGGATGGATGGGTTGATGGATGATGAACTTTGAAGAAGCTGCAATAGCAGCAGTAGTAAGGAAATACTAAACCAGGCATCATATAGTCCAGACACACACCACTGTGGGAACAGTTACACATCTCCCAGCCTTCTCCCGGGTCACATACACAGAAAGTTTAGTTTCTTATCATTTCCATGGATCATTTGATAAATCCATCTCTTGCCCAGGTTGTTGCCACAGATGCTGATGGTCCTGACTTTGGTACACTGCGCTATTCCTTGTCTGATGGCTTCGAGGAGCAGGAGAGACACCCCCTCTTCCAAATCGATTCAGAGACTGGAGAGCTGTGCGTCTCCCAGGATATTGACCGAGACGCAGGACAGACAAGCCATGATATTCTCGTGAAAGCTGAAGATCCAGTGAGTATGACTTGCTTGAGAATGTTTAGTATTGACATTTAATATATAGAGCAAATAATCTCTCAATCGACAGCAGTTGCAGATAAACCAAATTGTGTTTGACTCACTACAACTTCCAGTGTCCCTTGAACCTATTTGAGTTACTCTGAAGCCCAACATTGAATAAAAGAATGACCAGATTATGAATTGTATCTCTCCTTCTCTGACTTGGCTATCATCAGGGTGGGCTGAGCGCTCAAACCTATGTGCACATTGAGATAGAGGACCTGAATGACAACTCTCCTGTCTTCAACCCGGAGCGGTATGTCACCAGCATCAGCAGCCATTCACAGCCTGGCACAGAAATACTCAATGTCCTGGCCACTGACAGGGACTCTGGCCAGTATGGTCAGGTCACCTATGAGCTCCTTCCTGGTGACCTATCCACTATGTTCGCTTTGGATAAAAAAACAGGTGGGCAAATATCAGTTTTATTTTGGGCATGTGAGGTTTCTTGTTTTGTATTTGCCTGGTACATTACTGACATGATTTCTACACTATATTTGATGTTTTCTATCAATTTTAACATTAATAAATCTTCAAAGCATGAATAGAAGAATACTCTAATGCAATTGAAAAGTGATAAAAAAAGATATGCAATTCAAGTATGGCTCTGTCGCAGAGCCCTTTTGCAAACATATAAAAATATGTCCTGGCAAATAGGATCAGTCTGTAGTCTCATACAGAGTTGGGGTTTGTAGTTGTCTTTACTTCATTCAGACCTCTTGGATATTTCTGATTATGTTGAAAAGTGGACAGGGACCTTGTAATCAAATGAGCTTTAGGTAATCCTCATGGTATTAATGAGAGATGGTAGTATGTGTATCTTGAAAATGGAGAATAGGTGGATATGCAGTATTTTGTCAGTAGTTGTAAGAGAAATTAACATAATAGTTAAGATCATTATATGTGTGTGTGTGTGTGCGTGTGCGCGCGCGTGTGTGTGTGTGTTTCCTCAGTCTTTGGTTGAGCTTAAAAAAAGTAACAAGTCATCTAAAGCTACCCACTAGCCTTGGACAGTTACCTTATATCCTGGGTTACATGCAAGCCTACACACGCTGGGATAAACAGCTACTTAATCAGAGTAAGCTCCATGTAATAGGTGATAGACATGATTGGCCCTGTCACTTCACAGGAGGTGTGATGCAGAGAGCCAGTTTCATGTCCCCATGAGAGTGCCTTTTAGCTGTGATGGCACAATGGCATGCTAAATAAAGCAATTTATTGTAGTATAAAAACACGTCTTTATTAGCCAAAGAAAATTGTCTTTGAAGGTCTGCAACCAACACATGGGTTCTTAACTGGGCTAGATAGCAGCATTAGAATTGACCCAGTCAGTGCCTCCAGAGCAATAGTCGATGCCAGTGATTGGATTGCAAGGTTAGGTAAGGTGAGTGAAATTAGCCACTGCTTGGGCCACAGACTCAGGATTGTTTCCACCATTATATGAAATAAGATGTTGATTGACATCAAGAAACACCCCATTCTAACTACACACTCAAAATCAGCTTCCTGTTGTTAGCTTCAGTCACAGACTGTCAGCCAAAAAGACTGTGGATGAGAACAGCAGGCTTTGCTTTTGCTAAGGCAGTGAATTAAATCAATGGATGCTAACTATCATGCCACATTTGCAGGAGTGCTTTACCTAACCTCCACCCTGACCCACCTGGGCACTGCCAGCGTGAAGCTCTCTGTAATCGCTCTGGATAGCGAAGGTCTGACCTCAGCCGAGCCAGCAGAGGTCACCATCAATGTAGTTCGTAGTGCTCAGGCGCCAGCTGTTTTCCAGAAATCTCGCTACACCTTCATTGTGCAGGAGAACGCACCTCCTGGTACCTCCGTGGGCAAAGTGGAAGCTGTCAATCCAGCCAGTGAGTATAAAGCTGCAGTTTGATGAGAGGGGAACTCTCTGATAGGTGATTCTGACTGGACAATGTGTACCAGTTTTGCTGCTTCTCCATGTCTCCAGCACTCCAGGCAGGATGTGAAGTGGCTTATGGTGAGAGAGAGGGCAAACGTTGAATGTGCTTAATGGACAGGGGTGCTCAATACGTCGATCACGATCTACCAGTCAATCGCTAAGATAGTGTGGGCAAATCTGTTGGCATCAAAAAATAGACAGCCAATAGATCCCCGTTCGCTCTACCCACACTACTTTTGCGTTCGAGTGGTAGATCGCCATTGACCTATTGAGGCATCCGTAGATTGATTCATTCTGACTTGGTCATTTTACAAGTAGCTCGCATGCTAAAAAAAAGTGTGAGCACCCCTGATGTAGATGAACAGATGACATGCTGATTAATTGACAGACAGTGGTAAGATATGGGCAACATAGCCCAGAAGGTAGACCAGGTCATCGGTTTGATCCCCGGGTTTTTCAGCAATTGTGTTGAAGTGTCCTTGAGCAAGACACTGAGCCCTTAACTGATGGGCTCATCATCACCGTTAGCATCATTAGCATAATTAGCTCATACCTTGTGGGGTGTTTGCAGTTCCCTTGTTGAACATCCTTCCTTTTTTTGGGTGGTGGTGGTGGGGGTGTTCCCTGGTTCAAATTTTCTGAGATTATCTCCTCACATGGCCATTGGTGCAATGTCAGCGACTCCCTGGTGAGTCCCTCTAACACGTAAGCCTCTCTATGGCACTAGACAGTCGTTTAAGGTTGCCCAATCAATTAGTAGATTAACTCTTCAACCTAACCAAGCATTCAACTTAGCCATTAGTGTTTAGACCTCCTGGGGGGCGTTGAGCCTCTTTAAGACCCTTTAATCTTCATTGCTTTCTGCCTACTACAGTAGAGTGTTAGCTACTGAGTAAATGCAGCACATTTGAAGGGGATTATGGGGGTCCCCTGATTTGTAATTACTTTAAATGGGTGTTTGCATGGACAAGCGTGGGGGCGTTTATCCTAAGTGATGTGTTTTGGTGCTGGTGTGAATAATCGAATCTGAATAAATCACACATGTGAGCTGGGCCAAAGAAAATGTAGCATGTTCCCATCCAGCTCAATGAGGCAAATGTTTTAGAGATACATTTTCATTGACCACCTCTGACAGACATTTTTATCCTCCTTTATCTTGCCAGACTTTGTGGAGAATATATCCTACCGCATCTCTTCCGGAGACCCTCAAGGCTTATTCACAGTCCACCCTGAGTCTGGCCTGATCACCAGCAACAAACCCCTGGACCATGAATCACAGCCATATGCCCTGCTGGTTCTTCAGTCCTATAATGGCACTTCTCCTGTTTATAGCAGCACTCAAGTCAATGTTACAATTGCCGATGTTAATGATAACTCCCCCATCTTCTCAAAAGTCAATGACACAGTCATCGTTTCCAAGAGCACGCCTCCAGGAACTGTACTGTTCATAGCTCATGCACATGACTCTGACAGTGGCAGCAATGGGAGAGTTCAGTATTACCTAACAGCAAAGGGAAGTAGTGGGAATGGATTTTTTGCTGTTGATCCTAACCTGGGAACACTGACACTGAATCAAAGTTTATATCCATATGCTCAGCAGAAGTACATTTTTGAAATTGTGGCCAAAGATGCAGGGGAACCACCTCTTAATTCATCTTTGATCCTCACAGTCAACATAGACCACACCACGACTGAAGACACTTTGGCCTTTGAGACACTCGTCTACCAAGTGGAGATTGGAGAAGGTTACCGTAAAGATACAAGGGTCATCCAGGTCAAGGCACACCAAACCAGGGGAACTCATGGATCCAGCTTAGGCCTTGCTTACTCTTTGGAGCCAGAATCCGGATTTCCTCCTCCACCTTTCCGGGTTCATACTAAGAGTGGATGGTTGTATCTCTCCCATAGTCTGGATTATGAGACAGAGCCCATGTACCGTTTCAAAATTCTGGCCACAGCCAGAACTACACTATCCAACACCACAGCTACAGCCACTGTAATAGTGTTGGTGCTGGATGCCAATGACAATGCCCCAGCGTTCAGCAGTGAGGTATTCTACTTCACGGTGTCAGAGGGTCCATCTCCTCAGGGCCTGGTGGGAACAGTCAAGGCTGAGGACAAGGACTCCAAGAAAAATGCTCAGTTATCTTACATCCTGCTCTCAGATGGGAAATACTTTCGCATCAATGCTAAAACAGGTAAAAACCTCCAATTGTTATCCTAGGATGTTGGAAAATGTATAATCTACTGTATAACACTTAACTCCCTCTCTCTCCCTCTCTCTCTCTCTCTCTCTCTCTCTCACTCCCTCCATTCATCAATCTTCTCCAGGTGAGATAATCAATTGGGTGGCGCTGGATAGGGAGCAGCACAGCCAGCACAGTCTGAAAGTGATGGTGACAGACCAAGGTCACCCTCGTCTCAATGCCACCACCACTGTCCACATCCTTGTCACTGACATCAATGACAACCATCCTCAATTCACCCACCTGCCAGCCACCAAGCAGCTTAATGTTCAGGTATCCATGCTTGTTATTTCACAACTGGTCAACTGCATGACTTACCAAACCCTCTGCCTGTTCTGAAGCTCTGGATAAAACAGATAAGCCGAATGTGGACATGACAATATCATATTGTGCCCTGTATTGTTTCATTTCTTACCTGCAGATGTGGGCTGGCCTACCAGCAGGGTCCTTAGTGGTCAGCATGTATGCTAAAGACCCGGATGCTGGAGAAAACGGAACTGTTACCTTCTCCTTGATCTCAGGTGAGCCTGACCAGAACATTTCAGTATTTCCCTTCCTGTGCCCTTTACCATCTAGAGTTTGACCTTGCACTACATTAGCACCCTGTGTTTATTTCTCTCCTTCGGATGATCAAGATGACGGCCTCAGACACTTTGAGATCGACAGTCAAAGTGGAGCCATCAGAACAACAGAGCATTTCTCCCAGAACATCCGGACACACTACACTTTGAACGTGGTGGCCAAAGACGGCGGACTCACATCTCTACAGGAGACCGCAGTCATTCATGTGCAGGTAGATGCTCACTGCATGGTAAGGTGCCTTTTGGGTGCTGAGCTGTGCATTAAAGCTTTGATCATCTTGACTGTCCTCTGATTTGTGACGCGTTCTTCCTTGTATGTGAAAATGTGTCACGCAGATAAGACCTGACTCCTATCCAGATACAAGTGAGGGTGTTGCACATTGTTGAATGGTCTCACATGTATGTAACCTGCAGGTTCTGGGAGCTGAAGCTCAGTTCGGCAGCTCTGAAAGCCAAATGGTGAGACGCTTCTCAGTGAAGGAGGACACCAAGCCTGCGACTGTCATCGGCTCTGCTAACGTCTCGGGAAGTGAGAGTTTCCAGTATTCTATCACCGAGGGGGATGGAAATATTCATTTTGGTGTCGACATCTCATCCGGGAACGTGTACGTCAACCAGCCCCTGGATTACGAGTCAGCCACACAGTACTTCCTGGTGGTGCGTGCTGAAGATGTAGGCCTCTCATCAGGAAGGAACGTGTCAGTGTTTGTTAGTGTGATTGTGGAGGATGTAAATGACCACACACCCTGGTTCCCTGATAAACTGCTCACATTTGGTTTGCGGGAGGACTTCCCAGTTGGAGCCCTGGCATTTGCATTTCATGCCAAGGATGCTGATGGGAGCTTGGCCAACAGTGCCCTCAGCTACACCCTGAGTTTCGATGCCAAACAGGGGTCGTCTGGGTCACTCTCACCCTTCCCCTTTCAAATCAACCCTCGCACAGGAAGACTTACTATAGCAGCACCCTTGGACCGCGAGTCCTCCCCGAGTTTTGCCTTCATCGTAACTGCCACTGACCGAGCAAAGACAAAAGCGGACCGTAAACAGACATCTGTGACAGCTCAGGTCTTCCTGCTGGATGTGAATGATAACTGCCCGGTGTTTACGTCACCTGACGCAGTGCATGTGGCAGAGGATGCAGAGGTGGGAGGTTTGCTGCACCACGTGCTGACTTTAGACACAGATCTGAGTGAAAATGGCCTGGTCTCTTACAGCATTGTGCAAGGAAACCAAGATGGACTTTTCAGACTGGAGGAGAAGACAGGTATCCTTCCTCACATAACATACAAGATGAGCTAGTGATGGGTATTTCATACCGACACCTTATGTATTTTAAATAAAG
The DNA here is from genome assembly GCA_900302585.1 of Regalecus glesne. NCBI lineage: Eukaryota > Metazoa > Chordata > Actinopteri > Lampriformes > Regalecidae > Regalecus > Regalecus glesne. The sequence continues at coordinate 4,127 of OMLC01047381.1, read as the reverse complement.
TTTCAATTTACATATTAAAGGCCAATCCTTGTTGGATGGTAACAATAAATAAATGATAAATAGATTTATTTATAGTTGGATGTTAAACTGGTTAATATCACTCTCCTTTGTTATTAAAAGGAAGGCTGGATTTTTAGTTTTTAATCATTAAAAGCATAAAGTTTAAAAGTCTAATAGTTTTTAGTCAACTGATGTTCCAGTCATTTCTGAGGAAGTTGGAATGCGCCGGTTGCATCAACAACAGTGATTTACTCTCCAGACCAAAAGAGACTTAATAGGATGCTTTAGGCAGATTCTGTCATTTCTATCTGATCAGCATTTTCCAGGCTACATGGGAGGGGAGAAAGTAACTTAGAGAAGTTCACTTTTGGAACTTCGGCACTCAGTTACATCAGGATGAATTGAAAAAGTAAATAAATGACTGGCTGTAATTATTTTCAATTGAGTGACATGTTTGGGTAGGCTTGCAAGGTACCTACATGGCTGTTTTCCTCACTCTCTTCATCCTCTCGCAGGACTCCTATATCTCTCAGCTCCTCTGGACTATGAGACCCAAATGTCCCACCTCCTCACCATCCGGGCTGTGGACCATGGGCTGCCTTCCCTCTCTTCCACCCAGACCCTAACAGTTGTGGTGGGCGATGTGAATGATCAGCCACCAGTCTTCCAGCAGGCCATCTACAGTGCCAGTGTGGTAGAAAACAGAGAGCCTGGGGAACCTGTGGTGAGGGTCTCTGCCACAGATAGGGACTCAGGTAATAACCATCAGCCATTAATGTTATCTTTGAGGGACTCATTGAGTGGAAGGTGGAGAAACACCCTAGACGGATCCCCAGCTCATCTTGGGATATGAGTGGGGGATTAAGATGGGATGCCCTTCCTGACACCCCGCAGTGGCCTCAAACCTGCAGTCTCTGGCTAGTTATATCCCAAAGTGCGCTCTCTATCCCCTGAGCTACCACGGCCCCTTGAGTTATGTACACAAGGATAGACTACAGGTGAACATAAGAGGCAGTAAAGTAAAATAGTGCAGAGAATGCATCAGAGATATTGAAATAAATTTTAGCAGCTTACTGACATGCATACCTGAGGTAGATAGACATGACGGAGCATAGCAGTATACATAAAATGTACAGTATATACATGATGCATGGTCAGAACTTGAAAATGATGAGAATTCATTTGAATGACAGCCTGTGGTAAAAGAATGGTTTTATATCCAGTTGTCTTGGTGTACAGTGCTCTGTAGCGCCTACTAGAGAGGAGGAGCTGGAGCAGGTTGTGAGCAGGGTGTGATGTGGTCTGCAGTGATATTGCCTGCCTGGTTCCTGACTTTGGAGATGTATATGTCTTGAATGGAGGGCAGTTTGGCACCAAGGACTTTCTCTGCAGCCCTAACTGTGTATTGAAGTCTGCCCCTGTCCTGTTTGGTGGCCGATCCAAACAAGATAGTCATGGAGGACAGACTGAATTATCATAACCAGAATGGACAGAAATTTGCATATTATGATCCTGTATCTCTCTCTCTCTCTCTCTCTCTCTCTCTCTCTCTCCCTCTCTCTCTCGCTCCTCTCCACTTTAGATAACCAAGGGAGTATTGCACAATCTGAACAAACTACATCAGAAATGATCAGTCTGTGATCATTTGCATGTATAACCCCTAGATGGCAGCACTAGCGTTATTGTCCTTTAATAAAAGGCCCACTCTCCCCTCCCAAATAAAAGCCCCAAGCCCCCTTTTTTCGTTTAATCTTCGGCAATATATACTTTTTCATTATCATCAATGCATCGTGTGTGTCAGCTGACAGAATACATCTAAGCAATAGCTCGCAGTGCGCCTCGTCCTGTTAGCTTTGCCTGAATTAAAGAAACAGAAGGAATCGAGGTTAACTTCAAGTTTGTTGCACTCTGTCAGCAGTTTGATTGAAGGTCACCACTGCCATTTCTCCCCCCCTCCTAAAAGAAACACCGGCTTTTTTTAAATCTGTCTGCCACCATTTGTTTTTTTCACGTGCTTGTCAAATTGAACATCACACCAAATTACACTCGCCCGAACCCTAATCAGGTTTGCAAATCCACACATCCACACTGTTTATTTTAACACATTGTTCACCGGGCCTCCCCAAATCCCATTTTTCCTTTTAATGTTGACACTCAGAGTCCTTTTAAATACCGTTGGCACCTGAAGGCAGAGGGGGGTGCATGTGGTACGAGGTGGGGTGGGGGTCAGTACAGGAGGGGTCTCTATGTGAACTAACATTCTTCGGGGTGAGAACTGTCCAAGAACAGCAAGCACACGGCTCCTCTGGGAGATTTGAAAGGTCCTGTCTTGTGATGATTTCTATAATTCAAACCATCTGTGCTAATAGGCTTGTGTTTTCATCTGTCTCCTCAAATTGCCCTGTCTGGACCCCGTGGCATGCCCAAACTGCTCTCCCACCACCAGCCTTATTTGATTATCATTTGTGCTTGTTTTATACCTTTGCAGGTCTTTGTATCCAGTTTCAACACATTGGATGCAGTCAGCTGACACGCATGCGGCGTTTAACGTTACCTTACTCGGCTCACACTGTTTTAAGAGGGCAACACATGCTTAAATTTAGCACACATTCTCCATCTAAAGCAGTTTTTGCACTTGGACTTAAGCTTTTAACTCATCACGATTAGTCCCCATGTTCTGGGGGTGGGTGCTGACTCAGACGGAGCATGGGGGTTTTTAGGCCTGATCCCATTCCTGACGCCCCGTGGTAGGATTGAGCCCACGATGCTTGACTGCGAGAGACTGCTGAAGAAGAAATTTGTGTTGATTTGATAGGACAGGTCTTTCTGAAATCTCTCATTCTGTTACAGCTTCCCTAATTCAAAAAGTATTCGTACACAGCTCCGGCAGTATCTATTTCTCTCATTGGCTGCTAGTTTTGGGTTAAAACCCACATATAAAATGGTGGATGGATATCCCGTAAGTGTATACCCTGAGTAAAACTCAAGTAATTTCTGAAAACAGCCACACAATAAATTGCCATGTAAGCTTGACGTATCAAGCACATGATTTATAGCGCGGATATTTTTCTCCCGGTCTAACTGTTACCTTATTGCAATCCTTCAGCGTCAGCCCTCATCCTCGATATCCTCCCAGCTGAGCATACTGACCCCTAAAAGCTCTCACACCGACTTTCATTCCACTCCGGTAAGCCCTCTGGGTCATTCTCTCTCCCCCCACCCCCATAGTTGTTGGCCCCTCTGGACAAGTCTGAATGGAGCACAGACGTACGTTTTACTTCCACCCCTGGCAATTTGCGCTGGGGTCCTGAGAAAGTGAGCTGATACAAACCTCATGCATAGTTTTGTAGCAGCTGCCATTAATGGTTGGCTTGGTTCAGGCCGCGTTCGTCAAGTAACCCTATATGCAATATATTCTGAAATACATTCCATGGCTACCTTCATCATGTTGACACAGCTCTGATGAGGGCAGCGTAGTCTGCTGATATGTTGGTTGCCATATGATGAATTCATCCATCAGAAGCTTTAAATGTGTGGCCACTTATCATTGTTCTCATTTCACGACTCTGCAGTTGAAGTCGGTGCATGTCTTTATGTATGAGGGGGTCCGGTGCCCCCCTACCCTGCCTCCATCTCTGCCCTGCCACTCATCGCCACCACTCTTAAACACAATAGTTCTTTAATGCAACTTAATGGTACTCATCGTGTTTCTGCAGGCGATGATGATGGGAAACCATCCAGATGTTTGTGAAACTAGATGGCCACGAAAAATTAATATTCATCCCTGGGTTAAGTCGGGGATATTGCCATGTGAGTGAGGGCATGTTGCTCCACAGGACAACCGTTGCCCTGATCTTGGATGCAGTACAGAGGTCAGTTGAAGTTTAGCCAAGGCCTTTTTCCATGTCGTTTGTGAAGGTGACAGATCGTATCTGCAGTGATTTATACACATGGTCCTGTTTTCAGTCTAGCAATCAGATAAGGCCTGTCTGAAATGGACGGGTATATAAACGCACACTGACCTAATGATGTGCTTAGCTGAGATTTAGGAGTGGAATTTTTATTGACGTATTTAGAGTTAAGATTAGACAGAGTGATGGTGGGTTCTTTTTTTAGGCAGCATCATA